>JAYJMB010074745.1:0-23158 GCA_036873735.1 Pouteria campechiana
ATTACTTATTCATTAACATATATCCTCATCATCCTCACATTACTATAGATATTTCATCCATTTATATAATTTTTTTTATAATAAAATTCCTCAAAACTTAAATTTTACAGTATGCCATATTGTAAAAATTTCTAAAACTTTACAATAGTGAACATTTACATTTTTGAAAGTTCCAGGGCCTTACAGAGGGTCCTTGTCTTTTGGTAACAAATGGTTGTTGTTGTCTATTCACAGCTAGTTTGGTCAATGGTTTTAGCTGCTTTGGTTCATTCGGTGCCAACTTATAATATTGGGCTTCTGAGTAGAATGCCTTTGAAATTATAAGTGACCTTATATCAACTATTATACCCCTGATCAGACCATCTTAATAAAATTTAAATCATTAATGTGTTGTGGATGCCACAACTTGGTAACGATGCAAACATGGCTTATCAAGTAATAGGTTGTAGGACGTTAGTATTGACAATTTGGTAATTGACCTTCATGAAGAACCCTTGAATGTCAAGACTCAAAGTGATGGTTACCATAGTCCTCTAGCTTTCTTGGTTGAAGCCTTGAATCACAAGGGTAGTGCTTTTGAGCATAGATAGACACATCCTGATCCATTTCAACATTTTCAGTGGAAGAATATTCACCGCAAATCCTGGAACTAACATGATGCAATTAATCTTTTATCTGCTAGGTTACTACTTACAAATAATGGATGATTATGCTCAGTGCTTCCAAGTAATAGGTCATCATCTGTAAAAGTGATCGTCTCATTGAATTCAATCGTGGTGGTAACCTCTATCAAGTACAAGTCCTTGATGGACTCATCTACCAGCACATTGATGAGCACTAGTCAAGACTCCTTAGAGAGCTATAGTGCACCGTATATGCTTAGCCTTACTAGAATTCTATGCAAGTGAGCAACAATGTTGTATTCTGGCTTATTTGGAGCTCAATAGCTTCTTTTTCTTGAACTGGAGGATAAAGAATTCTAGGTATCGACTCTTCTTGCATTAGCACCTTCACTTTATCTTGGGTTGTATTCCTCTCAAATTTTAACATGACCATTGTTTTAGGTGATTCAGATGCTTCTTGTAGAGCATTCTCTTCATCTAGCATGACATTAGTCATTTTGCAAGATATCTCCATAGGTTCTTATGGCTCTTGAATTAGCAACTTGAGCAATCCAAGGAATGACATGGGGACTTCTTTTGGTAATGGAAAAGCTTTTCCCAATGCGATGATGCATTTCTATACTATACATCCCTCTTCTTGCAACACGGGGCAATAAAGGTGAACGTTGCATCATCTCAAGGAAAAATCATAAAGATGTTCCTCTTCAAGAGGATGAATTCCTTGCACTTGTGCTTAGAGAATTGGGAAGTGTAGTCATGGAATCTTTATATGAATGCTTTAGCTAACACCTCCTAAGATCTGAATAACTCTACTAATAATGTTGTGATCCATTTTAGAGCATAACTATTACTAACAAACGAGAATGGGAAGCTCGTGATTGCATATCCCTCATGCTGGGACATCATTCACACCAGAACTTGATACTAGAACAAGTGTCTAACACGGCCTTAAAGCCTTCTTTGGACAATTTTATTATAGGTCACCCTAAGTGACGGACTTGCTTGATTTCTGGGACTATCATTATAATAGGGGCCTTCATGCAATGTAAGTATTCAAAAATTCTTGAAGCGTGTAATTCTGTGAACACTAGTTCCTTTGGAGAATCATTTATTGCCTTCATTTTCTTTATTTCAACTTGATCGAGTGCCTCTATGAAGTTAGATGATATTCATTGATGAAAATAGAATCTCCTTGCTAGGTAGAGATAAAATTCTTTTGCTTCTGGGTGATCAAGTGATTACAGATCACTCCAAGCAATGTCCCTCCATTTATGGATATAGTAGTTACATTCTATTGAAATGTTGGTCCCAGTTAATAAGAGACTTTCTAATTCCTTCTTTTGAAAAAGAAGCATAATAGGAACTATCTTTCAAGGGGCCTACGCTTTGGTGCCTTGCACTATTGGGGTTCAAAACCAATTCTTCTTCACTTTCGAGGAAAGTGAGTTCTCAAAATTTTGATACATTTTTCCAAGGTCTAGATTTTCTTCATAGCACTTATCAACATAGCGGAAGAGGTGCATGATTGGTGAATCACCAACATTGAATAAAGTGAATCCTTAGCATTGGTGTTCCATCTGGCGATCATGCCTACCAGGAGAGAATTTCTATTTCTTATTGGGCCAGCTTGTGGAGGCTTCGCTTTCCTCAATATGGTAATAAGAAGCCACTATTGGATATTCAAATAAATCATCTTCATCAAGGCTTGGGTTACTCCCAATTCTCAGGACTGGTAGGTTATCCTAGAGTGTGGCCCATACTTTATCTGTAGCTGACGAGAGTGACGGTGATGGCCCCCAGGCACAAAGCTCTGGGCACTCTTGATCAAGGTGGGTTCTTTTCTTCTTTTTCCCCACCATTTTCTTGTAGAAGGATTCGAGCCTCTTAGGCTAGAGGTAATCTCTAATAATGTATGGTTGAAACCATGATGGCTAATAATGTACCCTTTTGAGATATGAGAATAAATCTTTTAGACACTCCTCTCTTTCCCTTTGCTTTACATTTTTGATCTGGTGGTTTCGTTCCTTGCATCTTATCAACGGGACTTCTCGGATCGAGTAGACAAAATTTGAACTTTCATCATCGATCGTGACTTCCCTTTGCACCTCTTAGCTAGAGGTTTTAGGGAATTGGTGATTGAATTCTTGTTCTATGCCTCTTTTATCGATATGTTGTTGAATGTCACTTATGCATCCTTCTTCATTATGATGACACTATTTTTCATGCAATGGTTGATAATACTCCTTACTACCTTGTATTTGATTGTCAAGTGATTAATACCAGGATGGTAATGGCAGTATAAGGGATAGTTCACCTTATCTGCTTCAGCTAGGAATAAGGGTTCTGGTAGCTTTATATTGTCTAATTGAATAAGCCCCAATAGAATTGGTACCACCTCCTGATCAGAGTAATGATATTTTGGCTAAGATCTCCCTTTTGTTTGGCTATCTATTGTTACTACCACTTTTAGTTTCCACGATGTTGACAAAAATGCTTAATTTTCCTTTCTTTGGTTCTTTCTTCTTTGATTTGAAGGCGCTCTCCTTTTGTTTATTGTTCCTTACTTTACTTTTCTCATATAAAGAGAGAGGAGGCATTCCTTTCAACTTTCCTCATTAGCAAGTGCCCTGGAGGTGGTTATCTGCTCATGTACCAAAATAGCAAGGTCAACCTTGATGCCTTTCCAGCATAAGTAAACTCTTTATTTTCCGGTTAAGGTTGCCTCACACTTGCTGGCTTCCCTCTGCCAGCGGGAGATGAATTTTTCTGCTAGTTCATCCTTCCTTTTCTTCATGAGAGAGAGGTCTACTAGTGTGACATCCTTCTTAGTCACAAAGAATCTGGCCAGGAATAGGTTTTACATGTCATTAAAACAGGTTTTGCATGTCATTCAAGTTTTGACTAACCCCATGGGTATTGTCAAGTACCATTCGAATGCGGGCCCTTTGAGGGAGGAACTGAACAATCTTAAATAGAGATTGTGATAGATGGTGTAGTTTCCCATCTTAAGATTGAAGAGGGTAAAATGGTACTAAGGATTGTCCATTCCATCAAATGTATAAATATTTATCATCTTGAAGCCCGACGGGAATGACTCATTCTCAATTTCCAAAGGATAAGGCCGATGATATAGTTAGGCATTTGAGAAGACAAGTTTATTTGCCATTGAGTCATCCAATCATTTATAATTTCATTAAAATGGGCCACTGGATCCACTTTCATCTGATATGGTGGTTTGTGTATACTTGCGCCCAACTGTTGTGCACCAAATGGTTGTACATGGACATTGATATTAGGTGATTACTGAAGCGAGGCAACCGGGGAAGCAAGGGGTAAGCCTTCTACCCTTATAAGGTCCCCTCTTTGTGGATAGAAGACAAACGGTCACATTAGCATGGTCGTTGCCATAGATGGAGTGTTGGAGGATGTGCAGCATTGGAAGGCAGACCAGGATTGGAAGTCTGATAGGTATTTTATTGCACTCATAACTCTCACAAACACTAGTTTTTAGCTTTTAGTTGCTCCAATCATTTAGTTATCTTCTCTATAGGTGTAGTAGCCACATTACCCTCAGTCATATGTGACATGACTATCGAGAAGGTTTAATTAATGTGCATCAATTTATGTGGAGACATGGACACTTGATCCTCTCTCCTGATGTCATTTGGCAAAGAATGGAACATCGGGGGAGGCACCATAAGCTTGGCCATTGACCTTGTAACCATCCTCAAATGAGGCAGGCTAGGTGATGCTAGTGATGGGTCCCTATCAATTGAAGTGGTATAGACATTGACGGGCTGCACCTTCCCCTTCGTCTGTTCTCTTTTCTTTGAGCTACCAAAGTCAACCCTTCTTTCTCTTTTATAGCATCTGAAGGGTGCCTGTCTTGTCAATCTCTCTCCTCTGAGAGCAAGAGAGATTTGCCAGGATAGCAAACATGTTGTCACTCAAACAGTCATCTCAAGGAGGGGATGACTTTCTTTTAATTGCGGTATGCTTCTTGCATGGTAGCTTCCATCCTTCTTTCTTCTCTTAGACAATCAACTTGTGGGTCAACCTTTTTTTAGACTTATTCCTCCTTGTTAGCCTCCTTGCAATTCTTTTGGAAGGCTGAGCACACCCTTTAAGAGTCTTACTTAATGCATATTTCCCAAAGTGGTCAGTATATTTGGGATTGATGGGAGCTAGTGTCTGCCTACCCTTCATCATCTTGAGGAGGTGGTGAGTTGTCACCTTCATCTTCTGCTCGACATGAGAAGAAACATGTTTACTTCTAATTTTAGGACTTCTCTGAACAGTGTCGGAGATAGGTTCATCTCCGATAACTTGAGCAGTAAGAGGAGGAACACCCTTCCTACTTTATCATCTATTCTTCTTATGCTTCTTCTTCTCAACCTCATTACTGATAGAGATTGAGGCAAGGGAAGCAACCTTGGGAGTTGCTGGAGCAGCCTTGGGTGCTGCTAGGGCAATCTTGAGAGCCAGTGTAGCAGCCTTGGATAGTCGCTGACTCTCCTGTAAATAACTGGTACCAAGCCAGTTGGCACCATAATAAAGGAGAAGGGACACTCCTATCGAAGTTCCATGGAGAATTGATATCAAAGCCACCACCGAGTAAGAATCCAAATGCGAGTGATGATGCCATTAAGACTGAGCTTTGGAAAATAAAGAGAGTACAAGTGGAAATGACTAAAGGTCTGGAAAGAGAAAAAGAAAGATTAAGTTAGTCCCAGAAAAGAATATGGGCTATTAAATGCATTAACATTATTTTTCACATTGAGTTCACCATTTTTGTAACGAGTATAAAACAAGAATACAAAATGGAACACAAATTTGTCATTTGGAATGAATCAAATAATTTCCATTTATGTTAATTTCCTCAATTAATTACACCTGGGTATGTACATAATAAAATTACTTATTCACATCTCAGACCACAAGTTGTATTAATTACATCTTGACAAAAGAAGAAAACTCCCAATTAAAAAAAAAGTACAATGCATTTATGGACCCAAAAATAAAACACACTCGCTCTAAAATAAATGTGTGTTGTCTTTTGTAGTCATCGAGCACATTGTGATAGCTTGAAATTTAGTGGATCGCCTTAAGCTAATGGGTGGAGAGGATGACATGACTCTAAACTAGATTTCTAAACTCTAGGTCAACCATGACTCTAAACTAGATTTCTAGACTCTAGGTCAACCTAAGTAATGAGTATTTTGATCCAATTAGTTTATCCTAGATGGAATCAAGACTGGGTGATTTTTGTTATTTAAACTGTAAGAAACCATAGAGACAGTAGGTGGTTTATGATCCAATTGGTATGTCTTAGAAAGACCCAGGACTGGGTGATCTCTTTTATGTTTAGACCTGAAAGAGATCAAGAAGAAAATAGGTAACCTAGGTTTAGCTTAGCTCTCTCACATTGCGCATGAGAATCTTAAAAAGATTAGGCTAGTTAGATTGGGTTTAGCTCAACTTTCTTAATTACCCGTGAAAAACTTACGAAGAGTGGGACCAAGATGATTAGGTTTACCTTAACTCACTCAATTACCCATGAGAAGCATAGGAAGAGTAGAACCAGAATGACTGGGTTTAGCTTAGCTCTCTTAATTGCCCATAAGAAGCTTAGGAAAAGTGGGTCAAGTTGATTGGGTTTAGTTGATTTGATGTGGTTTTGCTAAGGTTTGACTAATGATCCATGATTCAATGACTCGATGAGTCATGATTCAATGACTCGATCTTAGACTTAAGCTGTTGACTAATTGGGTGAGTGGTATTTACTAAGGTTTGACTCAGTGAGTCATGAGTCAGTGACTCGGTGAGTCATGACTCAGTGGCTTGGTCCTAAACTTAGGCTGTTGAGTGACTAGATGAACAGTGGTTTCTAATATCTCATGGAAAACCAAAAGCGGGCGATCTCTACTTTTAGCTCGTGAGAGATCATAGAGACAGGTTACATGGATTAAGCCTAATTACACTTTGAGTTAATTAAGCCCAACTATAATTAGTACTAATAATAGTGATTAGTGCTAATTATAGTCCCTAATTAATTTAAGATGATGGATAAGAACATGTCATTATTTTCCTGATTTATGGGGCTATTTCCAAGGCAACTTTGCCATTTACAGGGTATGTTTTAATTGTCCAATCTGACAATATCCTGTTATACATGTGGGATCCAACATTACCACAGAGTGAGTGGGACCCATGTATGTACCTTAGTTGCTATGAACTTTACCAACACGTGATAAAACTCGGTACCAATGTAGGGATTAGAACCCCAAGATCTGCAAAGAATGCATTTCAGATGGTTGAACTTGACCAATTACCTAGCAAGATAAGAACCAAAGCCATGGTTTGATTAAGACACCATACCAAGAATCTCAAGAAATCCCAAGAATCAAAGTGATAAGTTAGATTGATGAACGCCACAAGATTAAATTGATAAGTTCATGAAAGTCCTCTAAAGAACCAAAGAAAACACATTTTGTCATTATCTAAATGAATGATTTGAAAGCTAAAAATATTTTGATTGTTGTACATTTAAACCACAAATTTTCTTGCTTGGACAATCCTCAAATTTCAAAAATTAATGCTAAATCATCCTAAGAATTCAAAAGGGGAAACTAGATAAGTCAACCACCTAATTTACATCTAAATGAAACCAAAAAGGGAAAATATTCAAACTTGTATTTATGACTTCACAAATCTGAATATTACAAATTTGAAATTCAAAAATAATAATCAAAAGATAGAGTTGATAATTTGGCAGCCATTTGTCACTACAAAATAGAAAAATCTCCCAAAATGTGAAAACTTACAACTTCGCTCCAAGAATTGCTGAAAACATGTGCAACCTTAATGTGATTCTTCTAGAAACTTCCTCCATGTGTATGTCACTTCACTAACCTATTAAATCAGCCTATTTAGAGCTTCTTTGAAATGCTTGGCTTTAAGTCTTGTGATTGGTCAACTTGGATGACTCATTGGATCATGTGTAGCTTGTGCTTGAGTGGCTTCTTACATCCCACGAGCTTCCTCTATGTGTGCAAGCCTTTGATTGGCATCATTCTCCCCTTCTCGAAGAGGATTTGTCTTCTAATCATCCTCTGCAACGAAAGGAGATAAATCGAAAACATTAAAGCTTGCACTAAAATCATACTCACATGGTAAGTCCAGCTTTTAGGCGTTGTCATTGATGCACTATAACACTTGAAATGGTCCATCACCCCTCGACAGAAGTTTAGAACATCATTGGTTGGGGAAGTGTTCCTTTCTCATGTGCAACCACACCCAATCTCCTAGTACAAACACTACTTGCTTGTAACCCTTATTGGCTTATTTAGAATATTGCTCAGTTGTCCTCTCTATGTTCAATCGTGCCTTCTCATGAATCTGTCTCACAAAATCAACTCTCTTTTCACCATCTAAGTTGACACGTTCACTCAAAGGTCAAGGAGATAAATCCAAAGGAGTCAATGGGTTAAAACCATAAACAATCTCAAATGGTGAAAATTTGGTTGCAGGATGGATACTTCTATTATAAGAACATTCAACATGTGGCAAATAATCTTCCCATGATTTCAAGTTCTTTTGAATGAAAGCGCATAATAAAGTTGTCAAAGTCCTATTCACTACTGCGGTTTGACTATCAGTTTGTGGATGACAAGTTGTAGAAAATAACATTTAGTTCCTAACTTTCCCCACAATGTCTTCCAAAAGTTACTCAAGAACTTTGCATCTCTATCCAAAACAATACTCCTAGCCATGGCTTGCAACCTAACAATCTTCTTGAAAAACAAATCAGCTATATGAGATGCATAATTAGTTTTATCGCATGCAATGAGGTGTGCCATCTTAGAGAATCTATCAGCAACCATAAAAATTGAATCTCTCCCCCTCTTAGTCCTAGGCAAGCCCAAAATAAAGTCCATAGAAATGTCAACCCAAGGCTCACTAGAAATAGGAACTGGTGTATATGACCCATGTGGTTGCAGTCTAGACTTAGCTTGTTTACATGTAATGCACCTCTAACAAATCCTCTCAATATCCCATTTCATGTGAGGCCAAAACAAATGATCATGCAACATGCCTAAAGTCTTAGCTACCCCAAAGTGACTCATCAAACCACCGCCATGTGCCTCTCTAACCAATAACTCATGCAAGGAAGAATGAGAAATGCAAAGTTTATCCTCCCGATATAAGAACCCCTCATGCAAGTAGTATTTCCCAAATGACCCTTTTGCACAATCTATAAACACATCACAAAAATCAAAATCCAATGCATATAATTCCTTAGTATACTTAAATCCAAGCAACTTAGAATCAAGAGTTGAAAGTAAAGCGTACCTGTGAGATATTGCATCGCAACTACATTTTCCTTACCTTGCTTGTATTTGATCACATATGGGAATATCTCAATGAATTCAACCCACTTGGCATGGCATTTATTTAACTTGTGCTACCCCTTCAAATGCTTCAAGGTTTCATGAACTGTGTGAATCACAAACTCCTTTGGCCAAAGATAGTGCTGCAAAGTCTCTAAAGTCTGAACCAATGTATACATCTCTTTATCATAAGTGGGATAACTTAGAGCTGCCCCACTCAAATTTTCACTAAAGTATGCAACCGGTCTTCCTTCTTGCATCAAAATGCCTCCAATAGCTATACCAAAAGCATCACACTCAATTTCAAATGTTTTAGTGAAGTTAGGTAAAACAAGTAAAGTGCATTTGTTGACTTCTCCTTGATTAGTTTGAATGCCTTCTCTTCTCCATGATCTGTTTGAATGCCTTCTGTTGTTCCTCTCCCCGCCTAAATGGAATATGCTTCTTGATAACTTCAATTAAGGGTGTGGCAAGGCTACTAAAGTCATGAATAAAATGCTGGTAGAAACTAGCTAAGCTATGGAAACTTCTTACCTGCCCTATGGTTATAGGCGTTGACCAATCTTGGATTGCCTTCACCTTTTCTTCGTCCAACTCAATCCCTTTAGCACTAACAAATCCATGTGAAAGGTGCACTTCTTGAGGTTAGCAAATAACTTCTCTTTTGTAAGAACACCTAAAACAAGTTTTAAATGCTCAACATGATCGTCCAAGTTTTTGCTATAAATCAGGATATCATTAAAGTAGACAACTACAAATTTACCAATGTAAGCATGCAAAATATGGTTCATAAGTCTCATGAAAGTACTAGGTGCATTAGTTAATCCAAAAGGCATAACTAACCATTCATACAAACCAGGTTTTGTTTTCAATGCAATTTTCCACTCATCACTTTCTTTCATCCTAATTTGGTAATATCCACTCTTAAGGTCAATCTTTGTAAAAACACAAGAACCATGTAATTCATCTAGTATATCATCTAATCAAGGAATGGGGTGATGATACTTTACTGTAATGTTGTTGATGGCTTGGCAATCAACACACATCCTCCATGTCCCATCCTTCTTAGGCACTAGCAACACCAGAACTGCACAAGGACTCATACTTTCAAGCACATACCCTTTCTCCAATAACTCACCCACTGGCCTTTGAAGTTCCTTTCTCTCCTTAGGATTACTCCTATAGGCAAGCCGGTTTGAAATAGATGCACCAGGTATGAAGTCATTTGATGCTCAATTCCCCTAATTGGAGGAAACCGGAAGGCATATATTTTGGAAAAACATCCTCAAACTCCTACAAAAGAGAAACAACATTGCTCGACAAAGAACCAGCAAGATAATTAGTACTTAAAAGGGCCTCCTTGTACATGAGTACTATAAGGGGCTGATTAGAAAATAATGCTCTCTTGATCTCACTTTTCTTTGTAATGAAACTAGATTTTTCCTCTCTTGCTCTCACTATGGTTGAAATTCTGTCTCTCTTTTTTATTTTTATTTTTGCATTCTTCTCACTCTCTTTTTCTTTTCTCTTGTTTTCTTTTTTGCCAATTTATTTTCACTTAGTTTCTTTTCTCTCAATTTCTTTTCTCTTAATTTCAACCTTCCTCTCTTTTTTTTTTAGTTGTTTTTGCAACTTCATTTAGTCTTCAAGAACCTATTTTGGAGTTAATGGTACAAGAGATATGGGTTACTTTTTAATTACAAAATGAGTACCTATTGGTGAAACCATCATGTGTAATCCTCTGATCAAACTTCCATGGCCTTCCCTATAGTAAGTGACATGCATGCATTGGAACCACATCACAAAGCACCTTATCTTCATATTTGCCAATGGAAAATGCCACCAAGACCTATTTTGTTACCTTGATGTCACCACAATCGTTCAACCATTGAAGCTGGTAAGGATGTGGATGTTTCAAGGTAGGTAGGGACAATTTCTCCACTAATTCAGTGCTAGCCATGTTTGTGCAACTCCCCCCCATCAATTATAATGCTACAAACTTTGTTATTTACAAAGCATCAAGTATGAAACAAGTTCTCCTGTTGGTTGTTTTCTTCTTCCTTAACTTATGCATTAAGAACTCACCTTGCCACTACTGATTCTCCATCTATAGCATATTGCCCATCATAGGCATCTTCTAAAGGTGGCATGTTATCATCTTCTTCTTCATCATCCTCTGACTCAAGCTCTCCTTGAGTGTTTATCACCATCACCCTCTTATTCGGGCATTGGCTAGCTATATGGCCCCAACCTCAACATTTAAAGTACTTAACATCACGAGCTTTAGAAGAAAAAGGCTTGGTTTTTCCTTGGTTTGGTGCAAAAACTTGCTTGGCATCCTTGGAAGGTTTGGGTTTTTGTTTGTATTGTGGTTTCTCATCCCTTCTTGGGGCTAGTTTTGAAGGGTTTTATGCAGACACATTGGTTCCTCTCCTAGCAAAACCTCTTCACTTCAATTACTACTCTACTTTGATGGCTTGATGTACCATATCCTCTAACTCCACGTAATGTTCCATCTCCACCCTATCATGGATTTCTTAGTTTAAACCATGCAAAAACCTAGCTATCATAGCTTATCAATCTTTATGTACATTAGCCCAGATCATAGCAATCTCCATCTCCTTGTAATAATACTCAATACTCTAATTACCTCAAGTGAGACTTTGCAACTTTTGGTATATATCTTGGTAGTAATAGCTTGGCACAAACCATCTCCTCATCACGATTTTCATCTCCTCCCAAGTCTCTATGGGACAACCCCTATTTCTCCTCTTGTTTAACACCAGTTGATCCTACCAAATAATAGCATAATTGGTGAATTCAATGGAAGCCAACTTTACCTTTATCAACTTCGAATAATTATGACAATTAAACACCAATTCCATCCTTTTTTCCCACTCCAAATAATCTTCAAGATCATTTTTGCCTTGGAATGATAGAATCTTCATCTTGATGCTGCCCAAGTTGTCATCATGCCTATTCCTATGCCTAGCTTCTCTATTCCTATGCCTAGCTTTTCTATTCCCATTCCAATGCCCAAACCTACCCTAGTTCAAGTATGGTTCATCAAACTCCTCCAACTCCTCATCATCCTCAATATCCCCCCATGGAACACGTCCTCCTTGCTGCCTATCGGGAATATTTTGTTGTTGTCCCATTAGTGTTCCAACTTTTACCCTATCCAACCTCTCATGAATAGGCTCCAGTTCAAGTCTCAACATCCGTCTCATATCCCCTAACAATGCTTGCTTATAGGTTTGGAATGGCTTTTTGTTGAGCCTCTTCGATTATGTCCCTTTCTTGATTTTGCACCATGTTTAGAATCTGCAAAACAAGGTTAGAAGAAATATGGAAAGGGCCTCACCACACTCCCTCACATGTTTGACTCAAAGAATGATTCACTCAGTTTTGCTCTTGTTTCTCTCAATATATTCAACTTTTACCCTCTAATATGCTCATCACTCTTGCCTTTTTCCACTCTTTGTATCTTCTTCAGTTCTTAATTAGACTCACAAGACCTACCATAATAGCAGCAATTCAAGATGAAAACCAACTAAACAAATCACAATGAATATTAATTATTAAATAAAAGGGATTAAGCAAACAGATGATTCTGGTTTTGGAAGCATCAAATACCAAAATTTTGGCCATTTTTTCGCATATCCACTTTTTTATTATTTTCTTTGTTTCCTTTTCTATTCAGATCCTCTAGTTTTTTTTGTTTTTATTTTTATTTTTTTTTGGAATCAACAAAATTCAATTAAGAATATAAAAGGTGAAATTTGACCAATAATAAACCCAATAGACTAATTGGAAAACGAAACCCTCAAGACACCCTAACAATTAAATTTCAATAATGAAAACAAAGAACAAAAGAAATCCAAGGTTCAGAATTTTGGAAACAAGAATGCAATAAAGGATAGATGAAACCTATCTTAGAACCAAGGCTCTGATACCAAATGATATGAATCTCACTAACACGTGATGAAACTTGGTACTAATGTATGGAATAGTACCCCAAAATCTGCAAAGAACGCATTTTAGATGGTTGAACTTTGACCCATTACCTAACAAGATAAGAACCAAAGTTATGGTTTGATTAAGACACCACACCAAGAATCTCAAGATATCCCAAGAATCAAAGTGATAAGTTAGATTAATGAATGCCACAAGATTAACTTGACAAGTTCATGAAAGTCCTCTCAAGAACCAAAGAAAACACGTTTTTTCACTATCTGAATGAATGATCTAAATGATGAAAATATTTCGATTCTTTTCCATATAAACCATGAATTTTCCCACTTGGAAAATCCTCAAATTTTGAAAATTAATGTTGAATCATCCTAAGAATTCAAAAGGGAAACTAGATAAGTCAAACCCCTAATTTATGTTTAAATGAAACCAAAAAGGAAAAATTCAAATTTGTATTTATGACTTTACAAATCTTAATATTACAAATTTGAAATCTAAAAATAGAAATTAAAAGATAGAGTTGATAATTTGGCAGCCACTTATCACTCCAAAATAGAAACGTCTCCCAAAATGTGAAAACTGACAACTTGTCTCTAGGAATTGCTGAAAATGTGCGCAACCTTAATGTGAGTCTTCCAGAACCTTAATCATGATGACTAGGCTCTCGTGAGCTTATTTTGACTTATGTCAGGCCTCCACATGTATGCCACTTCACTAACTTGTTGAATCACCCAATTTAAAGCTTGTTTGAAACACTTGGTTTTAAGTATTGTGATTGGTCCACTTGGATGACTCAATGGATCATGTGTAGCTTATGCTTGAGTGGCTTTTTTGCATCCCACAAGCTTTCTCTATATGTCCAGCCCCTTGATTTGCATCAATGGTGAGGCTATGGCAGAGTGCTCTTAGACACCAAGAGAAATACCAAGTAGGCTAGAAGTCACTAGTGTCTGGTGAGGCACCTACCTCGTGAAGAGTCCTTAAAGTCTTCAATCCAGAGAATTTCTCGCTCTGTTTCTCCCTCCCATCCCCCCAAATGAGAGAAGGGGGGTATTTATAGGCTTGGAGGAGCACTTGGACTGGTAGGGCATCCTTCTGTGGTGGAGCTGGGAATGGAGGAGCACCCCCTTAGCATGGTGGAGCACTCTCTTGACATGGTAGAGCCATGGTGGCATGGTGGAGCACTCCCCTAGCATGGTAGAGCCATGATGGCATGGTGGAGCACTCCCCTAACATGGTAGAGCCATGGTGGCATGGTGGAGCCCTTCCTGTGGCATGGTGGAGCCTTAAGTGACGTGATGGAGCATCCCTTGGCATAATAGAGAACCTTTTAGTATGGTGGAGCCTTTGTGGCATGGTAGAGCACCTCTTGGCGTGGTGTAGCACTCTCTTCATATGGTAGAGCCTTGAGTGGTGTTGTTGAGAACCCCCTTAGCGTGGTAGAGCCTTCTAACATGGTGGAGCACCTCCTGGCAAGGTGGAGTTTAGCGTGGTAGGGCTTCTAACCATTAAGCTAACCCCTTTACTAAGCTTGATTTTGATGATGAATGCGATTAAATAACTTATTTTTGATGATAAATAAATAAATGAGTGAAGAATTAAGGTACTATCAAATTACTTTCCAAGTGTTACAACATTAAATATCAAAATAGATTAAGGAAAGTAACTGCAAGAAATAAAAGGTGTTAATTGTAAAATTATTACATTAACCCTTTTAAAGAAAGATATATAAAGGAATGCTTGAAAAAAAAGATATACAAAAATCACTAAGAAGTAAATCGAAGGTTTGGCATGAAAGTTAGAAGTTAAGAAGAAATCAAGAATCAATTCAAAAATTAATCAAAAGTTACGCAAAAGTAATTAAGAATGACATCAAAAATAAAATACAGAACTCAGAAGCACTCACAAGTTACCAGACGTAACTCAAAACCATGCCAGAATTAAATCAAAACTTACTAATAATGAATACAAAGCATTATTGCAAATTAGAGGATGGATAGAAGTTTCATCAAAATTACAGAAGCATGTCAAAAGTAACTCAAAAGAAACTTGGGCTATATGGAATTAACCTAGAAGACACTTTGGGCAGATAGAACTATATTAGAAGAAATCTTAGAACATCAGAAGCAAATTAGAGGAGGAACAAAAGTCTTATCAAGATTACAAAAGCAATGTAGAACATTGACATGTTACATAGAAGCAATGCAGAATGCGGACATGTTACACAGAATCAATATAGAATGTGGACATGCTACACAGAAGCAACATAGAAACATTGACATGCTACACAGACGTAATCCAGAATGCTGACATGTTGCACCAAAACAACTCAAAAGAAAATCATAAGCATTCTCAAAGGCATTTTCAAAAAGGCATGAGTCAATGAAGATATACAGAAGCAAAATCCTAGCCTCATAGGTAAATTAGAAGTTACTCATAAGCTCTTCAGAAACCCAGTATATGCCTATTGAAGGATAAGACAAAACACAAAAATTCTAAAGAGAATATTGGCAAAAGTTTACTTATTATAGAAATTCTAAAGAATCACTTCAGAAGTTCTGTTAAGTTATGAACCGAAGGATAGAAGTTCTAAGCACTCTACTCAGAGTTTCTGAACCTCAACAAAATACAAAATTTGTTACCAACCCTGCGTAACTAATTTGAAAATGATGCCAAAGGTTGCATTGGCTAAAACTTTTTGAAATCCTATATAAAGATGACTAAGCTATACTTAAAATTCATAGAATACACTAAAAATCATTTTAATTTAAAGAGAGCATTCACATTCTTCCATCATTCAACTCCAATTGCTACGACACTACCAAAGTACTCAAAGGCTTCAATACTAGATTCAACTTTAAAGGAGTTTGAATATGATCTCATTGCATATTTTATTTATTTAATTAAGTTTTAATTTTTGTACATGTCTGTCTAAGTAAGAAGTATTATTTTGTACATTTTATTTGAAAAAATAAGTGAGTTAGTTGGTAAGCTCTATGAAACCAATAGTTTGTAATAGTTTATAGTTAACTTTGAAAAACTCATAAGTTAATTGGTTAGCTTGAAAACCAACATGTAAAAGTGTCTGGTGAGCTTGGAAAATTAGTAGGTTGTTGGTGAACTTGCAAAACCAACAAGGATTTAGTGGAACCTAAGTTCAGCAAAGGAAAGAAGTGGAGTAGGAACCCAAGAAGGGTCGAACGACTATAAAAATATTATGTGTATGTGTTGTGAGTTATATTTTCAATTATTTTAAGAACATCTTTCAAGTTATTGGCCAAAATTTTTAGAAGCTCAATTCAACACCCCCCCTTCTTGAGCTACCATTTAGTTATGGACCAACAATACTATATCACTAAATTTAAGCAAGGTATTTTGGAGATGTTAATTACATTTTTAATTTGGGTGGTCCAACCAAAATTGTTTAGATGGTCCATCAAGATACCAATTAAGTGTACCCTATTATTAGCTAATTAACACATTGGATAGTTAATTACTACCTTGACTCACTCTCGGTTGATCTAACTCGTTCTTGTATAAACTAAGGACATGTGATTTTAAGTTATCCGACACCTCATCATCAATTCATCCTCATTAAAACATATTCATCATCAACATACTCACAATTAGGACTCACTAGGAATAAGCTCTTCGATGTGCAGTTGATCTCTCCCTGTACCCTTGGCTAAGAAGCCTACCAGATCCTTGACAACTCTCCCATTACCTTCTATGGCACCCAGCCCTCATTACTCCATAGGGATCACAGGTTCATCATCCACATCTAATGAGAAAATTAAGTATATCGTACTCATAAGTTACAAGGCACCACTGCCCACATATCATATATCATGTCATCCCAAAATATTCGTGTTAGCATAAAAGCATGGTTTCAATGACAAACAAAACTTGATTAAGGATTGTGTACTAATTGTTATTGTCAAGCATTTAGTATATAAAATCAAGTTATAGGCCTTAGGGATTAAAAGAACATAGAAGAATTAGAAGATATTCCAAGGCCTCAATCTGTCTAACTAAAAAGACAAATAGCTAGGGTGACTGCAGAAGCCAAACATAAAGTGCCGCTATAGTCAAAGCTCAAAATGAAGAGGAATCAACTAAGTCATCTATTAAAGTCAAGTTCATCTTAGAAGAATGAACAGCAACAAGCATATAGTAGACTTTGTTTATCATAATTAAGCTATAGATGAATAGCTTACCAAGCCAATGATCATCTGTCAACATAGAAAAATGCAGGGCAACAGGATTCATTTGATCTAAGTAAACCATAGATGAATAGGCTTACTTTTTCTACATATATAAGAAGCTATCTTCATCTGCGCTCCATTATTTGTCTGTTACTTGCAATGAACAAACCAATAGATGAACTGCTGGAAAGATAATTTATCTATGCTAACTAGGTTCGTTTGTCACTTACAACAGACAATCCAATAGATAAAGTGGTGGAAAGACAATTCATCCTCACTAAACAAATTCATCTGCTACTTGCCATGGATAAACTAGTAGTCGAAGGGACTTTGTCTAATGGATAACTAGATAGATACTTTGTCTAATGTAAGTAAAGACAAGCAATAGACAAACTAAATTATTGGACTTCATCCAACATTAATGAGTGTCTTTCCAAATTGATGAAAGCATTAATCATTACATGATCTCTTTGACAAATACTTATTAAGAATCAAAAAATCATCTTCTCTAAGGTTGGCACCGCAAGCATTCCAGTAGATAAGAAGATAGAGAATTCAAATTTATTAATCAGAATGGTCTTTTATCATTAATAGAGTTCACCTACCACCAACAACTAGAATTCAAGGTAGTTATAAATGCTGCATTGGTGGATCAAGAAGAAAGAAAGAACAATTGAGAAAAATATTCAATCCCTTCTTTAGAACGACTACTAAACTGAGCCAAAACCTTCTATATCTTTCAAAAGTAGTGAGCCTTGCATTAAAACCTTTCTTAACTTTTTCTAAAGGCTCCCAACCACCTTTTAGGAAGATCATTTACTTTTACATTTAATGTTCAGAATGCTTCCCCTATGCTCACTGTGAAGTATCTATATAAGTGTCTTAACTTTTGATATTCATTCATTATAATGTCCTTAAGCTGGTGGTTGAGGCTAGACTCAAGAAGAGTTATGATTACCTAGGTACAGACAAGAGCTATTTATTTATACACCCTAGAGTTGGAATTTAGAAGAGTATTGGGAGCACTATGTTTATGCTCCCTGGAGCTAGAATTTAGAAGAGTGCTGGGACCACTATGTTTATGCCCTCTAGAGCTTGAACTCAGAAGAGTGATAGGAGCATTGTAGCCATACCCCCTAGAGCTGAAATCTAAAAGAGTGCAGGGTGCACTAATTCTATTTCTACTATTGGAGATAGTAGAACCCAAGATACTAAGAGAAGAGTATTCCTAGAAGAGTAGAGTAGAGTGTTAACTCGAACTACTATAAAAATTCTTGTGTCTTACTTATTTGTGTGTTGATTGAGTGATTAAATTGATTGTGAGCAAGATGTTTAATCCTAAAGGGGTTTAGCAAAAATTTAAGTACTCAATTCACCTCTCCCCTCTTGGGTATTTGCCTAAGCTTCGGGACTAACAAGTGGTATCAAAGTAGATAACATAAACACTTATAGTGATCAAATGGAAAAGCCATCATCCTCTTCTTAGATATTAACTAAGGGGTAATAGTCTACTCGACCCCCTATTTGATGAAACCAACTTTGCTTACTGGAAGTTGAGGATGAAATAATTTAGTATAGCCAATGATATGGAATCCTAGAAGGCCATTGAATTAGGAGTCACCCTTCCCATCATTGAAATCGGTGCATGGACTAAAGAGGAGGCCCTCTCAGTTTAAAATAAGCAAAGGCTATGAACTCTTTATTCTATGGATTATCTTCAACTAAATTTGATAGAGTATCCTCTTGCACTACTGCAAAAGGTATTTGGGATAAATTAGTGTCTGTTTATGAAGGATCCTCATAGGTCAAATAAACCAGAAGGAATATGTTGATAGGAGAACTAGAAAATTTTAGGATGAAAAAAGGGGAGAGCATATCAGAAATATATGCACATTTTTTAAAAAGTACTAATGGTTTGAAAGGTTTGGAAAAAGAAGTCACAAATTTTGAACAAGTAATTAAGATGAGGCGCTACCAAAATTCTAGAACTAGAACATCATAGTGATAGAAGAAGCAAATCATCTGAATGTGCTTTTGGTGGATGATCTCATCAGCACACTGATGTTACATAAGCTAATCAAAAGTAACAAAGATGAGGCAAAAAAGAAAAAGAAAAGTATCACTCTCAAAGTGACCAAGGAGAGCATCAGTGAACCAGCATCACAATCTAAAGAGGATATGGCAATGTTAGTCAAAAACTTTAGAAGGTTTGCAAGAAGCAGTAGAGGTAGCACCTTAAGGAGATAGCCTAAACAACAAAAGAAAACTACTAAAAGAAAGAGAAATCTCCCCACATGCTATGGATGTGGAGGGATCAGACATGTGTCTCCTGAGTGTCCCAATGAAGAAAAAGTAAAAGTGAATGAGAAAGATGAAAGACAAGAAAAGAAATATTTTTAAGTCATCAAGAAATTAAGCTAGAGGAATGTATGTAAATGATGAAGACTCATCAAGGACAAGTTCAAGTGAGAAAGGTGACAATGAAGTCGGACACCTCACAAAAATATCTTACATGGCCCACATGGAGAATGAATCAACAAACCAAATCTCCATCAAAGAGCAATGCACAATAGAGCCGAAGAAGGAGGTAAACTCTTATTACTCTTATAGTTCTGAGTCTTTAAGCTTGAATAGTACTTATGATAAATGCAAAAAGTTTGATAAATTACAACAATCATACAACTCTATCTTTAATGAGTTTGAATCACTTGACCAAAAATTTACTCAAAACAAAAGACACTTTGATACAGCCATCAAAGTAAATTCTATTCTAGTTGAAAAAATTTTCTCTATAAAAAGAAGTTTGAAATTTGAAGAAGGACATAGAGATATTGAAAAGTTTGTTGAATAAGTTCTTCAAACTAGTAAAAAGGGACTTGGTTTTGAACATTTGGATGATGAAAATTCATAAAAGTTTGTTGAGTGGTCCAAGGGTATAAACCTTGAAGAAGAGAGAGAAAATTGTCCAAACATTAGAAGGTTCATAGAATATCCCCAGGTAAAGAAACCAATAGAATATAATGCACCAAGCAGAATTTTAAACACTTGCTATTTCTACAATAAAATTGGGCACAAAGTGTATAATTTGCTATGCCAAAAAGATGCAAGGAAAATATGCAAAAATGAGATAGAAACCCAAGGATTATACATAATCTTCTAGCACACACACAATTCCACTAATACTATTGGACCCAATACTTGGGTACCTAAAAGGTAAGAAAAATATTTGCTTCGAATGTAGGTGAGTTTGAAAGCTACATCTAGTAATTCTTGGTTCATAGACAGTGGTTGCTAAAGGCACACAACCAGAAACAAGAAGCTATTCAAAGAACTAAAGTCAATAAATGAAGGAACAATTGCATTCAACAATAGAGATAATGGTCTCATCAAAGGGATAGGTAAATTTTATAGTTTATTCAATCCATGCATAGAGGATGTATTATATGTAAAAAGACTCAAGCATAATTTGTTAAGTATTTGTCATTTATGTGACAAGGGTCACAAAGTTGTATTTGAACCATTTACATGTAATGTACTCAATATAGACAATGATCTATTGTTCAGCGAAAAGTGGTATGAAAATATTTATCTAGCACAGCTAGATGATATCATTGGAAAATTTTTAATTGTAGTCAAAGATAACCCATGGGTGTGGCATAAAAGTATGGAACACATCAACATGTCAAATATCATATCCTCGTGGAAAAAAGATGTTGTGATTGATCTACCCAAACTAAATTATGATAAAAATCAAATATGCAAATCTTATCAATTGTCAAAGCAGACTAAAGTGTCCTTCTATTCTTAAAATGAGCTATCCATATCTAGACCTCTAGAATTATTACATATGGATCTCTTTAGACTATTTGATATTATGAACCTTGGAGGAAAAAGGTATATATATGTCATTGTGGATGACTACTCTAGATTCATATGGGTAATTCTCCTTAATAGCAAAGACAAAGTATTTTCAATGTTCTCCACATTTTTAAAGCTAGTTCAAAATGAGAAACAAATGTCAATTATGTTTATTAATAGTGATCATGGTGGTGAATTTGAAAATAAAAAATTTATTAATTTTTGTGATGAAAAAGGAATTCACAATTGTTTCTCATCCCCTAGAACTCCTCAACAAAATGGAGTTGTGGAAAAAACAAACTGGACAATTCCAAAAAATGGCAAGGACCATGTTTAATGAGAGTAAATTATCCAAAAGATTCTAGGGAGAAGTAATAAGTACAACTTACCATGTACTAAATAGGGTTACCATTAGAGTAATTTTAAAGAAAACCCCATATAAGCTTTGGAAATGAAGGAAACTCAATATCTTATATTTTCATTCCTTTGGATGCTCATGCAATGTGCTAAATAATGGGAAGGATAATCTTGAAAAATTGGATCCAAAAAGAAATGAAGCTATCTTCCTTGGTTACTCTTCTAATAGTAAGACATTTAAAGTATATATTAAGAGAATATAGACTGTAGAAGAGTTTGTACATGGTAAATTTAATGAAGCAAATGTAACCCCGAGAAAGGAGTATGATAGTGATGCAAATGAAGTTGTAACTAATATAAAGAAGCTCAGATTAAAAGATCAAGAAGATGTCATAAATATAAAGATATGCAAAATTTAGACAATGAGGAGGTGGTAAGTACCGATAATGTTCCCTATCAAACTCCACTGATTTGAGATTTAATAGTGCCCATCCTAAAAACCAAGTTATAGGTGATGTCTATGATGGTGTCTAAACATGAAGATCCATGCAAAACATTTGTGACCATTATGCATTAATCTTTACAATTAAGGCCACTTGCATTGATCAAGCTTTAAGTGATAAAATTAAGCCATTATAATATAAGAAGAGCTTATCAAATTTGAAAGGAACAAAGTATGAGAATTAGTTTCAAAACCAAAGAATGTTGATGTAATTAGAACTAAGTGGGTATCCAGAAACAAACTGAATGAAAGTGGATTGGTTATAAGAAACAAGGCAAGGCTAGTTACTAAGGGGTATTCCCAAGAAAAAAGAATTGACTTTGAAGAATCATATACCCCTATAGTAAGATTAGAAGCTATTAGAATACTGCTTGCTTTATATCCTATAAGAATTTCAAATTATTTCAAATGAATGTAAACAGTGTATTTTTAAATGGATATCTAAGTGGAGAAGTCTATGTAGAATAACCTACTGGTTTCGAAAGTGATGACTAACCCGATCATGTCTATAAGCTCACCAAAGCATTATATGGTTTGAGACAAGCTCCAAGAGCATGGTATGAAAGGTTGAGCAAATTCATAAATGATCATCAATTCAAAAGAGGAAAGGTTGATACTACTTTATTCATCAAAAATGTTGGCATAGACATCTTGATAGTTCAGATTTATGTAGATGACATTATATTTGATGCTACTAATGAGGATCTCTACCAAGACTTCTCAAAGATCATACAGGCCAAATTCAAAATGAGCATGATGGAAGAATTGAACTACTTCCTTGGATTGCAAATCAAATAAAGAGATGATGGAAACTACATTTTCCAATCCAAATATACTAGAGAAATGCTTAAAGAAGTTCAAAATTATATCTCTTCTTTTACCTTACTGTATCTAGACCAAATATTCTATTTTACGTATGCTTATGTACTAGATTTTGGTCCAATCCTAGAGAGTCTCATATTATTACAGGGAAATGAATTTTTAAGTATTTAATTTACACACCAAATTTAGGACTCTATTATCCCAAGGGAACTGGTTTTGAATTATTTAGATATTCAGATGCTAACTTTGAGGAATACAAATGTAACAACCCGGGCTCCAGTCGAGGTATTGTCCGCTTTGGGCACATGCTTGCATGGTTTTGTCCCACAAAAGGCGCCTCGACGGATTTCCACGAGCCCCCACACTTAACCCAGGACTCCCTCCCTCACCCAGGTGATGTGGGATGCCACTCACGCCATCCACCCCTCA
>JAYJMB010074756.1:0-23157 GCA_036873735.1 Pouteria campechiana
GATCAATTTACATTATTTTGATCTAAAAATTGGATCAAATATTTTTCATATTATTAGAAATCTATAGAAATATTTTTAGGTTAATTGGATATTTATAAACTAGTAAATAATAATTTTATTTTAGAAATTATGTATATTTATTCTACGCGCCCGAGATTGGTGGAAAAATTTAGTTTTGGCACTTGATTGGCTTCGAGCCCAGTGTGGCTCATTTATATATTTTATGATAGCCGTGGGGCCAACATGTGTCCCCCATGTAGTGAGGAGTGGCCTTGTTGGCCAGTAGGCGGTTGTGCAGGCAGCCGGCATGACCGGGCATTGCTATTGGCTTGGATGGCCTAATTGCTATGATTGGCCTTAGTAGCTTGTGTAGGTGTGTTTATGGAGATCTGGTACTCTCGTGAGGCGATGAGGGCGGGTTGCCACTAGATACAGCAGTATGGCTGTGTGGGCCTGGCAGGCTTCTAGCCAAGAGTGCCAAGATGGACCTCACACATTGAAGAGTGAAAGAATAATGTTCTGATTTGTGTGCCTCTCAGGGAAGAGTGTGTAGATGGTTGTGGAGTAGGGGGATAATGGTAGTACAAAAATGAAATTACGTAAAATGGAATGAGAGCATTAGGTTGAAAATCTAATTATTATGCTTTATTATATTAATGAAAATTCTTTATGTATATGTGTATGTAAATAAGATATGAGATTCATGTGATATATGTGTAGGATTTTCTGGCATGGGGGCAACAAGTCAAATTTGAAGAGATGTGGATTATGAAGCAGATTATTCTAAGGTAAGTAGGCTATACATGTTTGTTTGTATTATTAGGTGGAGATAGTAAGCTATATTTTAATTTGTTCAAAATCATAGCAACGTGTATAGCACTTGAATGCCACTACATTAAAATTGGATGCTAAGGCATCCACTACATTGCAAAGAAAATCTGCCTATAGAGCTGAGAATTGGCGTCACTTTGAAGTGATTTCTGCTATCTTTGGAGATGGATTCAGCAAAATTGTTCAACATATAGGTTTCATATCTACAAGTTACATGTACAAAAAATTAATAATGCCTAGATTTAGATGTCAAATGTGAAAGTTATGGATAAAACACTGCAACTATCTTAGACTTTGGTCTAGCTTCAGTTGTGTAGAAAATTGTGTCATGTGCAATCCGCTTTTGGTATAGATATAGGATTATTTGGAAAATGGTCAATATGAAAGTTATATACCTTGTAATTTTATTTCTAATGTATCAATAGTCAAGTGATTCCAAGGTCATATGAGATATTTATGGTTACAACACTTAAGCTATGTTTAGTGGATAACATCCAAAT
Source organism: Pouteria campechiana (assembly GCA_036873735.1). Classification (NCBI taxonomy): domain Eukaryota; kingdom Viridiplantae; phylum Streptophyta; class Magnoliopsida; order Ericales; family Sapotaceae; genus Pouteria; species Pouteria campechiana. The sequence continues at coordinate 1,332 of JAYJMB010074756.1, forward strand.
CAGCATATGGCAAACTTAGTGTCACAACACTAAAATGCAATGCCACAGAACTCGTGTAAAGAATGGCAAGACAACAACTTAGTGTTGCAACACTAAAATGTAATCCGCCGCACTGGAATGATTTCTCATGTAAAGAATGGTAAACAACAATCTAATACCATGACATTAAAATTCAATGTCATGGCACTAAAATCCTATGCCATGACACTCAAATGGAAATGAGAAAAAATAGTGTGTGAATGTTGCAGCACTAAAATTCAATGTCACAACATTTGAACATGTGACATGCCTTCGGATTTTGCGTAAATTGCTAGGAAATGATGCAAAAAGGCAAAACCCTAAGGAAGTTAGTATAAAAAGAAAGAGAGAGACATCCTTAGGATCTTTGCAAGGGTTAAAAGCTGGAAACAAGGAAGGGGGCCACCAACACATATGATTAGATTGGACATTTTCTTGTAAGGAGAGGGAGTTGACAACAGAGCTAAAGCGCAAAGAGCACTACATGGAGAAGCTTATTCTTTGATGTCTCTTTATTCTTTTTTAATCATTCTCTTTTCTTGATTATGTTTAAAATAATGTGTATGGTTTGTTTTAATTGCATTATAAGCTAAATACATTATTCTAGGGGTACAATGTAGTCAGATTATGATTGTTTGATTTCATCCTATTTAATGCAATGCTTTACTTGTTCATCATTTGTGTTCAGTGTTTAATTCAATTTTTATACTTGTAAAAGATTGTCAGCCCTTTTAACATGATTTGTGATTTGATTTGAGGATGAGAAGTGACAATTGAATTAGATTACAATTAATCACCATAAGATTGTCATGATGATAGAGATATCTATGAGGCTTATGTAACACTATGAGTTTTTTTATCTTAATGCATCTTTGTTACTTCAGAATTTTTACAGAGATGTAGAAAATTTGCTAACTGGGATAGGTTGTTATGACATAAGAAAGAATAATAATTAAACAAGAGAGATTCATTATTAAAATAGGAATAAACATTGATTACTTAAAATAGGTGAAACTAAATAGGATTAATCTGGTAAACTTGTGAACCCCTAGATGTCTCAACCATTATCTCTTTTATCTATCTAGTTTTTGCACCATTACTTAAGTCCATTAGTTTAGATTTCTTTTATTTCCATCTTTTTACCACATTTTGATTCAACAAACAAAATTCAGAGTTAGAGTAAATTGGTACTTGGTAAACTTAGTTCTAGAGGAAATGATATCTTATTCACTCTTTATTACTTGTTTGTGACATGTGCACTTGTGTTAAGGAAAATCCACAACAAGTTGTGTTATCCTTAATTGTACATGTTGGAGTATGGGTTGTTCTGCTACATGCTAAAGTTCTCAACAAACCGTGCCTACTACTATCGAGGTTGCATGAGTGAATTTCTAGCTTGACATTCTTCATTAGAATGGTTACCTTGACAAAAATCATATAAGAATTGAGGAGTCTGAATAGCATTTACCCCCAATTGACTACTAAAATTGCCTTGTGAGAGCTGTGACTTGAGTAGGTAAGGCAGAAATAACATCATCTTCATAGACTCCTACTGGTATCTTTGCTATCACCCTCTCACTTGGCCATTGGAAATTATTAGTAGCCATGTCTTCTAGCAACTCATACACCTCATCCTCTTTTCTTTTTCATCAATGCTCCACTTATAAATGTATCAATTAAAGTTCTAGTAGTGTCGTTAGTCCATTATAAAAATTTGTGAACTTGCATCCACTTATTCTGCCCATGATGTGGACACTTTTGTAGCAATTCCTTGTATCTCTCCAATGCATCATATAAATTTTTGCCTTTCTATTAAATGAAATTGTTGATCTCTATCTGCATCTTTGTTGTTTTTATTGGAGGAAAAAATTTAGCAAGAAATTTTTGAACTAAATCATCCCAACTCGTAAAAAAATTTGTAGATAGAAAATTTAACCAATTCTTTGCTCTGTCCCTAAAAGAAAATGGAAATAACCAAAGGCAAATGGCATTATCAGACACTCCATTGTACTTAACAGTATCACATATCTCTAGAAAATTTGCAATATGAGCATTTAGATCTTCATTAGGTAGTCCAGTGAATTGAGTTCCTTGAATCATTTGTAGAGTCAGTGGCTTCAACTCAAAATTGTTTGCATTGATGGCTGGCATTCTAATCACAAATTGAATTTATGTTGCTGTTGATAATGCATAATCTCTTAAAGACATCTGTGGAGGATTCTCATTCACTTCTCCCGGATTAGCCATAATGTTTTGCAACTAACTGATAGCTTCTCTTCTCTCACTTCTAATCCTTTGAAGTATGCATTCTATCTCAAAATCAAAAGGAATTAAATTATTGCTCCTAAATCTTTGCATACACATATGGAAAACCCTGTGAAAAGTTATGAAAATTGAAATGATAACAAAACCAAAAAAAAATAATTCAAAGCAAAACTAGAGTTATTTATTTTGATATTTTCAATAACAACAGTCCTCGGCAACAACACCAAAAATTTATTATGGATTTTCCAAACGCAAGTGCATGTATCATCAACAAGTAATAGAGTAGAAGTAGGAGATCATTCCCATGAGGACTAAGATTACCAACTACCAAATTACTCTAACTCTAAAATTTGTTTCAATAATCAAATATTGGTAAGAAGAGATAAAAGAAAATCAAAACTAACAAAAATTAACAGGAACACAGAATCTAGACAAGTAGAAAATCAATGATCAAGAAATGTAGGGGTTCCAATTTACCGAATTAATCCTATTCAATTTCATCTAATTTAATCAAGTAATAGATATTATGTTGATAAAAAAATTCTCTTTTGTAATATTTAATCTTTCTCAATCAATAATAATATATCTCAATTAGGAAATTTTCTACATCTTCATAAAAATTCTAAACTAACTAAGAAGCATTAAGAGCAAGAAATTCATAGTATTACATAAGCCTCATGGATATCTCTATCTCATGACCATCTTATAGTATTTAACTATGGTCTAATTCAATTATCGCTTCTTAGCCTCAAATTAGATCATAAATCATGTAGAAAGGGCTAGCATACTTTTACATGAGTTAAACTTAGATTAAACACTCAACATCAATAATGAATAAACATCAAATTGAATTAAAATGAATAAAACTGAATATTCATAATCCGACTACATCGTTCCCTTAAAGTTAGTGTTCTCCAAGTTGCACTCTATTCTATTCACAGTAGTTCCTCTTTCAAGTCTCCTTGTTAGATTTTGTTTCCTACCAATGAGTCCTAATTGGAACTCTCCTACTTTGACATGAAACCTCCTTTCAATTACCCTAAATTAGGGTTTGTTTTGCACACCTCCATGAATGCAAAACCACTTATGCATAGAAATCTTTTTCTAATAACAACTCAAACTTCCACACAACTTGGATTCCAAAGATAGCTATAGAAAAATCATCTTCCAAGAATAACTCCAACTTTCACAATCACAAACACTCCAAAATTCCATTATTTTTAAAAATGTCACACTTTCTCAACTTCTAAACATGTGAGCACTATAGCGCCTAGCTTTTGTCCATGACTTAGTCTCTCTAAAACCAATTTTGAAGCTTGACCATGTGTATGACTTCAAAGTAGCTTGCATAACTCTAGAGCTCGCACCTCTAAAAACTCCAAACCTCCTTGAACTTGCTTCCAAATTTTCTGAAACCTTTGAAATCATTCCTGCAGTGCTTTGCCAACCTCTAAAGGTACCTTTAAAAAATCTTTTGAAACTTGTTTTCTTCCTTTGGACGTCCCTCTGAAAGAATTCAGAACTTCTCAATGTGCTTTTGAATTCTAGTGTTTGAGTGCGAATTTCTTCTATAAGCTACTTCAAGGGGTCTGAAACTCCATTTCGGAACCTTTGAAGATCGAGTTATTGCAGTTGAGATGTTGTAACACTTGGGGTATTAAAAATGGGGGGTAAATTTTTCTTATTTGATTATAATGATGTCCTAAGCTGAGGAAAGTATGGACATCAATTGTATGTAATTTAAGGAGGTTTTGAAAGAAGATTTCATATATGTGAAAGTAGAGTGATTAGACAGCATGACCTCCACTTAAATATGGGCATTATTATGGCCCTTAATGAGATTTTTGAAGTCCAAATATTAGTATTAAAGATGAATTAATATTATTATTAAGGATTAATTAATGTAAGAGAGAAAATAGGGGAGAAAAATGAAGAAAAATCAATCACTAGAAAGGTAGAAGGATTTGGCATAGTAGTCCACAATCTGGCATTGCGATGCCACTTCAAAAAGAGGAGCAGGGAGCGATGGCCAAAGATTCTGGGTGTTGGGTGCCGACCTCTGGGATATGTCAGTGAGTTGATTTGTTAAGTCGTTCTATTTCATTTGTTACCCCATTCAATTTTCTCTTTCTTCCCCACACCCTAGCCTTAAAACCCAACCCTCTAGATGTGGTTTACTTGCCCTTTTTGCTAGAAAATCACTATGGTTACACATAGAAGCAACGATTCATACCTTTAACCCAAGCTCTAACTGTTTGGATGATGGGGGAAGAAGAAAAGTGTATTTTCTATAACCTGTGGAGATTTTTTGAAGATTTGGGGTTGGTTTCTTCTTCTATGGTCAAAGTTATCCACGAAATCAAAGGTAAGTTGGTTTTTCCACAATTAGATTTGTGTTTTTCTTGGCTAGGATTTTGAGAGATTCATGAACAGTGATTTGGGAGATGAAATTGCATGATTATGTGTGGAATTCATGAGGAAATGATTGGGTGGTAAATTATAGTGTTTTGGTTGTAAATTGAAAGGAAGAACTTGGATTTTTATAGTTAATTAAGAAGTGGGTAGTAACTCATTTAGGGATTAAAATGGATTTATGTGTATGAGATATATGAGTAAGAAATTTAGTACATAAGGACTTAATTAGCTTATTTTTAGGGGTATTGAACTATTAATCATATTGAATGATGATTGAGTATTACTAGAAATGAAATTCCATTGAATTACTTTATTGAAATATTATAGTTTAAAGAATGCACTAAATATATTTGATGAAATGCTCAAATGAACAAGAAACTATATGCAAAGAGTTTTCTTATAATTCCAAGACTTTAATGAGATGAGATGAGGAATTAGTTTTCTTTGGGGTATAATTCCTTGTTAATGAAATTTGTTATGATGATAAGAGTGTCATATATGACTTTTATAATTTTTTGAGAATACAAGTAGGTTGCAGTACCATTGAGTATAAATTATTCCCATCATGTTGTGTGATTCCAATATAGTATTAATCAATGCTTGATTAAGCATTAAGATAATATTAAAAAGGGGTCATAACTGGGGCAACTTTATGAGTAATTTGGCCATAAGAACATAATGGTTATTTGAATTACATTAAATGAGAGGTGTAATTGAGAGTAGGGTTTACCTTATGCATTGAGAAGACATCCATTTAAGACTTATATGTAACTTGAAGTGAATACATTTTTTCTGTGTGTAGGATCATTTTAGTATGAATATGAAGCTATGGAGCTTAAGACATTATGGAGCTTGAAGTATTATGAGCTAAGTAGGCTTCTTTTCAAGATAAATGTATTGTTGGATGGGGATAGCAGATATCCCATGGTTTGCATGGGCAGGTATGAATTAAATGAGGATAGTGGATATCTCATTTGTTGTATATAGGTACTTTTGATTATGATATTGATTCTTTTTGGATGTCCACATATGTGAATCAATTATTTGGTGTAATGGGTGCCTAGTTAGGAATAATGGGTATTCCCTGATTATATCTTACGCAAATGAATGCATACGTGGATGAAGGATCGTGAGTATTAACTGATAAGTGTATTGATAGGGATTATGAATATCCCAAGAGCAGGTTGTTTGTATATTATGTAACTGTATATGTTTATGGAATGAGAAAGATTTCATAATAGTATGCATGGATTGTTTTATGCTTGTATGGCATAGTTATAATTTGATATGTGGTGCTTGAATGGCATAGATATGATGTACCTAGAGTGGCTTAGATATTTATGAAATATCCATGTTCTATTCTGATATGTAATATAATAGAATGGTATAGAATGTACATTGACATGAAGAGGACTTTAGCCTCATGAATAGATTCTTAGGATTACATTGTGATGTATATATTCATGAGTAGCTATATTGGGATTTAGAACATGTTGTTCTATTTTACTATGGTTTTCTATTCAGCCTACTTGCTGATTTTGCTCGGACTCAAACCTTTTTATTATATTTTTAGTTGAGAAGTCAAGTAATGGAGTCTAAATGTGGGTTGGGACATGTAATCAAGATGTGAAGAATCTTGCAAGTATATGTATATTTATTCCAAATTGTAACAACTTAATTTGAGATGTATTTTGGATATGTAAATAATGAAATGTATCAGCATGTCATCAAGATATTGTGGATGAATTTATAATATTCCAGTCATGTTTATTGCCATCACAGGGCGACTTCGGTTCTAGGCAAATGTGGATAAGTTAGTTTAATGGTTTACGTTATTGTTTTATAGTTGTTAAATTCAACTTTTATATATGATTAAAAATCACATAAGTATATAGTCTTATATTTTAGGGTAGTCTCTACCAGGTTTTAGGTAGAATTTTTCCTTAGAAATGGGGAAATTATAGGAAAATGGTAAAACAAAAAGGCCCCTAGGTAGGGTGTTACAGACATCCTCAGAACTTCTAAGCTTCTTTAGAGGTTTGAAACTTGAACTTGTAAACTTCTTCATAAGTTTGGAACTTTTTACTCAAGAACCTTTGAAGCCTCTTAGCATTAGTTACGACACCTTCAGAACATCTAACCATGATTTTGGAGGTCACAACACCAAGAATCTATCTGCAATTTGCAACCTCTGAAAATGCCTATGAGTTTCAAAATTTGATTGCAAAAATTATTTTGTAAGCTTGTTTTAGAAGTTCTAAAACTTTTTTCAGAGCCTCCAAAGCTTTTTAATGCCAACTGAAGCACCTTTAGAACTTTTACACTTACGTTTCTCTTCAGATTCTTCTATAAACTAACTTTGGAGGCTCTAAAACTTCTCTTCAAAGCCTCTAAAGATTGTGTCAGCATCTTGTTTCATAGTCTCTAATGTATACTTCCGCACATTTGAAGCTTTTTAGAGCCAATTGAAACTCCCTCAGAACCTTTGAAGTTAATTTTAGAAGCCCTGAAATAGCAAAATTTCTTTCGCACTCGTGCCTTTGAAATCATTTCATGTAGCTCACTAAAATGCCTTCAGACCCTCTTACATTGCTTTTTGAGTCTCTGAAGCTCTAGATGCAGTTTTAGTATTTTAGCCATAACATTCTTATCCTATAACAAAATCATGTGATTTTTGATATGTTAGCAGATAAGTCAAAGGGCTACAATTTTCATATTCAACTCCTTTTTGACAGTTTTAATACCTAAAATAGATACTAACTCCATAAAGTGCAATATATAATCAAATGTGATCATAAACTAATGAAATCACGGCATTTGAGGATCCAAAATATGTGAATTTACGTATTAAAATATGATAAATTGTGAGCTTATCAAGATACTTTACTTATAATATATTTTTAACTTTTTTTTTTGAGAATAAGAGAGTCATGAGAGGTAGAATATTTGACTTCAATGTATTTTGAGAAGAAAGACTAAATGTGGAAGTGTCGAAATGGATTAAGTATCAAGAATGGGAGGAATTTCTAAGTTACAAGGGTAAGTGTTATACAAAACTTATGCAAGTCTCAGTCAATAATTACAATTCAAGCACAAAGAAACCTTGGATAGGGAAAATAAAGATAGAATTTTTACTTGAAAATACTAGAGAGACCTTCAACTTACTGAAGTTGGAAGAAATGAAGTAGAATGGCCCTTAAACAAGTCAATGTTATTTTCAGACCTGGCTAGAGTAGAAATATGTGAGAAGGAGATATACTTACATGCCAATCATTTGGATTTGGATTTTAAAATTGCCCACAATCTGATCTTCAACAACATTCATCCCAGGGTAGGTAGCTCATATTAGATATCAAAGAGGGATGCAAAGGTACTTTAAGCACTAAAGAATTTGAAGAAGGTGGACCTTATACAAACTTTTTTTGATCATCTCTACATGGTTAAGGCCAACTCAAGGTTCCCACTGCCATATAAGATGATCTTCACAAAGTTTCTAAAGGATTTTGAAGTAGATCTCTTAGGAGAGGATGGAGAGACTTCCAAAGCTGCTATTGTGATTAACCAAATTACAATAAAGAGAATGGGTTTTAGAAAGATACCAGATGGTTTGATATCCGAGAAGTCGAGGAAAGTTGAACAAGTGAAGAGACTAAGAGCAAAAGGAGAAGAAGAAGCAGAAACAGAGAGAAGAAGAGAAGACGTGGAAGACACAATAAGGGAATAGAGTACAGTAGCATTCCCATCTCCAACAAGGCCTACACAAACCCAACCTTTAGCATAACCTTGTCATCCCAGTCCTAACCAACCCACTCATCAATCAACCATCCCAAACCTCCATCATTTTGAAATGATATTAGAAAACAAACTCATTTCCCACCTACAGCCCATCCACACTAGATTAGAGAACTTAGAAACCAATGATTTAGCCCTCACCCACATGGTACGTATGATTGAGGAATCAATGCATCTCAAATTGGATGCATTAATCTCTCTATTTGAGTCTACTAGTGTTGGTCTCGGTAGGGTGGCTTAACCTAAGAGGGGATGGGTAAATTAGTGTAACACCCTACACCCCACCTTATGCGTTTTGACTATGTCATATTAGAGTCAATGTGGGATAGTACCATCTTATATTCCAGGGATGGAATCTACCAGCCTATCAATAATCCGGCAGAGTCTCCCCTGAAATATAAGAAATTTCACCTATAAAATCATACATCATATTTTATCATATCTTTAGAGATCGCTAGAATCATGCTAGTTCATTTAAAATATGATAAATAAACCACTATGACATATCATCATACTAAATTATACATCATTTGAGATCTTTTGAATACAAATATATAAATACATACAAAGTTTCCATTTCAATTCATTATACTACCAGGAAGAAGAGCTTTAGCTCTTGCTCACAAGTCCCAACCCATAGTTAGAATTCTTTATCTCTCCTATTAGCTAAAAAATTAAATAGGAAGCTGTGAGTCTCGGGAACTTAGTAAGTAGGCATGATAAAGGAAATGATAATTAAATAGGAACAACATGGCTTAAATCAGAACATGAATAAACTCTAATAATGTAATCACACCATGCATATATGCACATGAGGCTCTAGTCCTCAAAATTTCCTATACACAACCTACATCATCCAGGCATATAATCTCATAAGACCTCTTTACTGAACAATACATATCAAATACTATATTTGTGCCATACAAGCACCAAGCACCAGTAACTACGCCATTCTGGCACAACATTATACCACTATCTCAAATACAAATCACGGAATGCTTCCCATTCCAGTAATATGTGCATTTATTCAACATAATTCATATTGGCACGACCATGGGATAATCTTCTATCCATTATTTCCACACATTATACCATCAAGAGAAAGACTTGGTTATCCCTACCAGTCCATATGATAAAATACAAAGCAATATGAAGAATACAATCCAACATAAACTTGGGATACTCTTTATCCCTCTTGTTTAGACATATATAAGAATAACTTCATAAAAATACAAATATTCTTTATCCCCAATCTTCCAATGTATATCTCATAAAAGATATATCAATCGCATTAGGAAATACACTCTATTTCCTTCAATCCAAACATAAACAATATTTATGGAAATATTTCATATACCATCATGTTCACATAGTTACATCGCATAATGATTGTAAAGAATTCTATTTAATACATAATCAAGGGATACTAGCTATCCCAAATACTCATGTATTCACAATATTTAACAAATGTCAACTTTTAGCAAGACATAAGATATACACTATCCCCAACCAAAACATATATGCCCGGATACAACCAACGGGATACCCATCATCCCCATTCATCCATACATTCAACCTAAACAAGGGGTGCATACTTACCTAATGATGAGTTATCTTACAACTTCTTGACTTTCTATGCCTTCTCATCCTACTCAATGGTCCTATACATACCACCATATCACACATTTACAAAGGCAATATTAACTAATTTCATATTCATCAATATGTAATAACTCTACAATTCAATTAACAAGTAATTAAGCTCGATTACAAGTCAATTAAGCCCATAATTCAATGATTCATTTGCTTAATCATACTATAGACAAAAGCCCTTTCTAGCCTTTACTTAGGTCATGGCCCAAAATCAACTTTTTCACCTTTAAACAAGTTTTAAACCACTATAATCTATGTCCTAATCAATTTCCTCATGACAATTACACATAAAACATGAGAATCCCCAAATTTCACTATTTTCAAACCCTATCTTAGGATGAAATCTCATTTCTCAAGCCCAATTTAATTCCAAAATACTATAATTAGTTCATTAATCACCTTACCTAATGAATCCCAAACCAATTTCACTTTTTTCTCCCAAATTTTCATTATTCACAAATTTCTTAAAACCTTAGGTATGCATAAATCACAAATTAAATAAAGGAAAACCAACTTACCATCAAAATCACACATTGCTTCCACCATAAAACAAGAAGTGGGCCCCAAATCTTTGAGAACCCATCATGGGTTGCCACAAATTTGGATTTTCATCTTCTTCCACTATCTGAATGTCCAAAACCCATTTTTATCCTTGCAAAGGATTTAAGCCTAAATGGGGTTAGGACAAGGGTTTGGGAAAAATGGAGTAGACTAGTGGAAAATAGAACAAAAATGAGCTGAAAAGTTGGTTGACCAACTTAAATCATTGAATGACCCCACAACGTTGAAATCCACTAACGTCCGAGTTTGTCTTCATTTCAATCCGATGTCACGATGCCAAATTCCAAGTCGTGGCATCCATTTTTTTGCCCCCTATTTTTGCCTATTTTTCACATCATTTCAAGCCTTCTTTCCCCTATTATTTTTTCGTCATTTATTCTAAATAAAATGCACCATAATTTCCCTCAATTAACTTGCAATCAGGTCATATAACCATGCACCTATGCCTAAAATTACACACTTACATTTCACTCATGTGAAATTGATACATACTTGGATTATTTCATTTCAAAACACATTTCTTCACCTTAATTCGCCATTATAATCATTGTAATCATACAAAAAATAACTGTAATGCATTCCAACACATAATTGCTTAAAAATTAACGCACTGGGTGTTATAATTGGGTTTATAAAAATTTATTATTTTACCCCTATTAGATTAATTTTCATCTTTTTATGTTTGTGTGATATGCAATATGAAGAAAATGATAAAGAAGTAAAGCACAAGGAAAGTAAAGCAAGCACACAAGAAACACACTTAAACAACATAATATTTTATAATGGTTCACGCAACCTCTCTACTCCACTTGTCCAAGAGCACACTCTCCTTGTGCCTTAGGTTTCATCATATCTCATATAATGGAATATAATCTGGTTTTCTTGAGCTCACTAGAAACTCACTCATTTTCAAGATCACCAACAAACTTGATGGTTTTCTTGAGCTCACCACCAACTCACTGGTTTCTAAGCTTACCTACAAATTATACTTTAGTTTTCCTGAGCTCACCAAAAACTCATACAATATGGTTTTCCCGAGCTCACCATAGACTCACTGGTTTCCAAGTTCACCAGCAAACTTATAAAGTGATGGTTTTCTAGAGCTCACCATCAACTCCCTAGTCTTCAAGCTAACTAGTAAACTTATATACTTTTATATAGTATTTCATTGAAGCATCGAGGAAGTCTTGATCTTGTAATAGTTCCTTATCTTGATCTTGTAACAGCTCCTTATAATGTAGAAGATCTTCCTATTATGTAGTGAAGAAGATGGCCTTTAAGATTCTTAAAGTTGAAACTCTTATATGGACATTTGAAGCTTTAAGCTCATCATGACCTATTCTAAATATCATGGAAAAAGTAATGCAAATTACCATGCCCACCTGGAATCTCAATCCCTTACTTTCATAGAACTACTAGATCTAACCTACAAGGCTAGAATTCAAATCCTTCCTATTACTATATCTAGCTCCTTCATTGAAACAAAATCCCCTATAGCCATCCTTACTCAAACCTCCTCTTCAATGCCTAGTCCTCCTTCCTAGCCCACCCACAAGGTAGGTGTTTCTAAGGTGACAAGAATCTAGAAAACCAAACCAAAAACTCTTGTTCTATCCACACTGGCCTCCTAAACCTTAAACTAACCTACCCAATCAATTGACAGCCCCACCTATTTTCCCCTCACCTACTCTAAAAGACCCAAACCAAAAGCCATGAGTTGTTGCAAATTTTTTGTATTCTTTCTTTTTTTTTTGGAAAGGATGTATTATAATGAACAAAATCTTATAGTTCCTTTTATGATTAATGCAATATAATTTTCTTCCACTTACTTGTCTCTACATCTATCTCCTTTTTTACCTATATCTTTCTCATTCTCATGCTTTTTGGTTATGACAAAAAGGGGGAGAAATATGTGAAATAAGTAAAATAGAATAGATAGAATTATCTAGATAAGAAAAAGATAAGGAAAGCAATCTTAAAATTTATCTAGAAATAGTGCATTCATTTAGGGGGAGCCCTTACATTCAGTAGCATATTTTTAAGTTCCCTATTTGTTTTTAAAAGGTATTACTCAAATATTTTTTTATCATCAAAAAGGGGGACAATGTTAAGTCTAATCCCTTAACTAGCATGATTTTGACAATGAATGTGCAATAACAGCTAAATTTGCATGATGAGTAACCACATAAGTGAGAAGTTATGGTACTAACAAATTATTTTCCAAAGTGTTGTAGAAACATATTAATAAAACCAAAAAAAGACACTAAGGAAGTAACTTCAGAGTGATATGCATTTTATAACAACTTATAGTAAGTCTAAACATATCACATGTAAGAATTCAGAGTATGAAAACATGTAAATGCTTCAAAATTAAAAGTTTTGAACTTCAGAAGAAGTTTCAAAGGCATGAACTTAACTCTGAAAATATGCTAGAAGAGTTCTGAAGACACTTTAGAAGATTTTGAAGACTTTAGAGGACATTATAGAGGTTGCATGAAGTAAAAATCAAAGTTTAAAAATTATAATAACTACAAAAAGAGGAAAAAAATAGAACAAAAAGATTTATCATTAGTTGGAATGTATCAAATAATTTTTATTTCTTATTGATGTCCTCAATTAATTACACTTGTATGTGTATACATTAGAAAATTACATATTCACATGTCAAATCATAAGTGGTCCTAATTACATCTTCATAATGGAAGAAAATCCTTAATTAAAAGGAAAAGTACAATGCATTTAGAGACCCAAAAATAAAATACACTCCCTCTTAAATAAATGTGTGTTGCCTTTGGGGTCGTTGAGCATATTGCAATAGCTTGAAATTTAGTGGATTGCCTCAAGCCAATGAGCGAAGAGGATGACACAACTTTAGACTGGACTACTAGACTCTGGGCTAACCTAAAAATGAGTATTTTGATCCAATTGGTATACCCCAAATGGAATCAAGACTGAGTAATTTCTATTATTTAAACTGTAAGAAACTATAGAGATAATGGGTGATTTGTGACCCAATTGGTATATCCCGGAAAGACTTTGGACTAGGTGATCTTTATTTTGTTTAGACCTAAAAGAGATTAAGAATAAAATAGGTAATTTGTAACCCAATTGGTATGTCTTGGAAGGACTCAAGACTAGATGATCTCTATTATGTTTAGACCTAAAAGAGATCAAAAAGAAAATATATGTTCAACTTTCTCAAATTGCCCATAAGAAACTTAAGAAGAGTGGGTCATATTGACTAGGTTTAGCTTAGCTCTCTCAATTACCCATGAAAAGCTTAGGAAGAGTAGGACTAGGTAAACTGGATTTTGCTCGACTATCTTAATTACCCATGAGAAGCTTAGAACGAGTTGGCCAAGTTGACTGGGTTTGGTTTATTTGAAGTATTTTTACTAAGGTTTGACTAGATGAGTCATGACTCTGTGACTCAATCCTAAACTTAGGTTATTGAGTGATTGGATGAGCGGTGTTTGCTAAGGTTTGACTTGGTGAGTCATAACTCTGTGACTCGGTGAGTCGTGACTCAATGACTTGGTCCTAGACTTAGGTTGTTGAGTAATTTGATGAGCAGTGTTTGCTAAGGTTTGTCTTAGTGAATCATAAATCAGTGACTGAATGAGTCATGGCTCAATGACTTAGTCCTAAACTTAGGCGGTTGAGTGATTGGATGAATAGTATTTTCCAATATTCAGTGGAAAACCAAAAGCGGACGATCTCTGCTTTTGTCCTGTGAGAGATCATAGAGCCAGGTTGCATGAATTAAACCTAATTACACTTTGAATTAATTAAGCATAATTATTATTAGGTATAATGATAGAAATTGGTGCTAATGACAATCCCTAATTAGTTTAAGATGATGAGTAAGGAACCTGTAATCATTTTTCTAATTATGAGGCATTTCTAGTGCAGCTCTACCATTTATAAGGTTTAATCAAGGTTTAACCAGTTTAAGTATATTTTAATTTTTTAAACTAGCAGCATCCCATTGTCCATGATCATGTGGGACCCACCATTACCATATCATGGGTGGGACCCATGTGTGTACCATGGTGGGGCCATGGATCAAGCACCAAGAGAATATCCGGTAGGCCAGAAGTCATTTACGTTAAGGGAGGCACCTGCCTCATGAAGAGTCCTCAAAGCCTTCAGTCTAGAAGAAATTCTATATATCAAATGAGAAGAGGAGGGGGCATTTATAGGCTTAGAGGGCATGACTTTGCTCTTTGGGATTGGGTTATAAAATTCCCACCTACGCTAGTCGGCTAAAACTTGTTAAATACTCCACTACACCCTTGGGGTGGAAAATGCAAATTTCTTGACTTTGCTAATTGGGAGCGATGTGAGGAACTTTTGTCTTTGACTACACTCGTTGGGAGTGGTGTGAAAATTTTTGCCTCTGACTGTGCTTGTTGGGAGCAATGTTAGGGATGTTGCCTCTGACTACGCTAGTTGGGAGCGGTGTCAAAAACTTTTGCCTTTGACAGCCCTCCTTGGAAATGGAGTCAGGAATTTTGCCTCTAATTGCACTAGTAGGGAGCAAAATCAAAAATTGTACCTTTGAATACGCTCGATGGGAGCGGAGTTAGAAATTTATCTTTGACTGTGCTCCTTGGGAGCAAAGTCAGGAATTTTGCCTTTGACTATGCTAGCTCTGCTCCTTTTGCTTTTACCTACACTACCTGAGAGCGAAGCATGGGTGTGTTCTTGCTAACTGCATAATGTGGAGAAAGAATTTCCATTTGCTTGTAATATTGCTGTAACCTACACTACCATGTAGCATAACCAAAGAAAGTATTTTGCCTAACTACTTCGTGTTGCCTTTGGGCTGTGATTGCACAATCTGTCACTTGCATGCCAAATGCACCTCCTTGTAAATCATTCCTTGATAATGCTAGCAATGGAATCTAATTCCATGTGCTTGGTTGTGATGATGCTATGCCTTGTAAATTAATCCTTAGAGAATGTTATCAATTTCCATCAGATGGCTGCTCAGAATTTCAGGTTGGGCATTTTAGAAGTGAAAATTTTCATATTATCTTTGTATTTTCAATTTTCTATGATGCATTGCTAATATTAATTCCCAAATTAATTGATTCATTCAACTCCAAACTATCTTCACCCAAATGATTTTCTATAATCCCAACAAAAACTTTAGAGGCGACTTCAGCGGAAAGGTCAAATGTCTGAAGATCATTTTTGGAGTATAGAACAAGTTTGACAATTTCAGAGGATAAGTTCAAAGGTAAGAATCCTAGTTTCAAAGGATTGGAAGATCACCTAGAACTTAGTTCAAATCATGGAAGACCTTCAGAGGGTCCTTGAAAGGATAAACTTCAGCTTCAAAAGCCCATAAAGCTAGCCATTAGAGGTAGTTGAAGTTATTAATGTTTAGAGGTCAAAACAACCTTACTGGATCACATTCTATCTACTAAGCAGGGTTCAGAAGTCTAGATGGATAGCTTTAGTGCTCTCAAATTTATTGCAGCAACAATAACTGACAAAGCTACTTGACCATGAGAGGTCTAAAGTTAAACTTCAGAGTTTTGAAGTGCACTTGCTGAAAACTTTTGCTTAAGTCATGGAAAAGTAATCTAAAATGGTCAAAATGTTTTCCAAAATACAACAACGACTATTTTAGCTTTCAGATCATATAAATAGAGATTTAAATTTCTAGAACAAGCTAGCTAAGTGAATTAAAAATGAGCATTTACAAAATCATTCAAGTTATTTGATAAGTGAATTATATTCATTTATATCTAGTATTGAACAAGCTTATTTATTTGTTAATCCTTGAGAATTTATAAGTTATTCATTTGTTTATATATGCTTTTATAGGTGTCATGGATGGAGGAGAAATGGAGCCAAATCAGGGACTAAAAGTATGAGTCAAAGATGGAAGAAAGATTGAAAGAAAAAGCATGAAAAGCAGGCAGCGATTTTGGCGCCACGACACCAAGAGTCTTATTTGTGTGTGTCTATTTTACATTTTATTTGTATTCAATGTTTGTTTTGTTTATCCTTTTGTTTAATGTGTGATTGTCATTGTGGTTATTTTTTTTATTTGCAAAAAAAAATTTGTTTTAAGCATTGATCAAGGTTCTTATAAGGGACCAATGATTTGAATAGGATGTATAACAATGGCTTAGGAAGAAAATGAAGAATTTCAATAATGTTTGTGTGCTTGACCTGAATACTTATCTAATTTTCCTTAGATTCTTTACACATTTGATCACATAGCCATTTCTTTTAGAATTCATTACATACTTAACATTTTAGGTGACTAAGCATGCATAGCTCAGTTCAAACTCCAAAATTTATTGCAATTATTGTTTAAGACAAACATTAGATGATATAAAAAAAAAGAATGACTTAGAACTTATCATTTATTTGAGGAGATCACATCTCCATGAGCTAAAAATAAAATTCATTTTAGGGTGTGGTAGTAATATAGGCCAAAATTTTGGTAGAATCACATTCCAAGAATATAAAAGAAATACTTTTAAAGAGTGTGATAGTAATACATTCCACAAAAAAGGGAAACAAGAAGAGTAAAGATAGAAAGAAAGTAAAACATCATATGCATATCTATTATAGTCTCTCTTAATTTGTGAATTAGGGTTTGGATTGAATATGTTTTACTTAGTTGAACAAATTAATCTAAGTATTCAGTGATTTAATTTGTAATGGCTATAACTCTTTGCACATGCACCAAGGAATTTAAGGTAGAAAAGATGAGGTTCAGGTTGGAATTCTAGACATGAATGAGGTTTCAATATTTGCTTCCAAGCTATGTTGATCTTCTTAAGGTCTCTGGATAATGAACTTGATCAATGTTATGTTTGTGTTTATTCTAGAAGTTTGTTCTTTGTGTTTTGCTTAAGGATGAGCAAATGAGTAAGTTTGGTAGTATTTGATAAGTGAATTACATTCAATTATATATAGTATTGAACAAGCTTATTTATTTGTTAATCCTTGAGAATTTATAAGTTACTCATTTATTTATATATGTTTTTATAGATGTCATAGATGGAGGAGAAATGGAGCCAAATCAAGCACTAAAAGTGCAACTCAAAGATGGAAGAAAGAGTGCAAGAAAAAGAATGAAAAATAGGCAACGATTTTAGCGTCGTAGTGCCCAACTCAACAAAAGACATCATATGCAGGCAGCGATTTGTATGCTGCAACACCAATGCTTGTGAACAGTGTTGTGTGGGATTTTTTCTAAAGTATTGATGCACAATAAAACCTATTGAGAGAGAGAGAGAGCTTTTAGGAGGATTTTTGCTAGGGGTTTTTAGGGGTCTTTTGCTAGGGTTTTTTAGGAGCTTTTTGACGGCTTTGGAAGAAAAGAAGATTGGGGGGTTTGAAGATTAAGAGCAAGAGCAGATTTAGTGATTGGAAATCAAGCTGAAAGGGGAAGATCTTAAGTTTTTGATGGTTCAAATTATAATTCCTCACAAGTGTACAAAAGCATAGCAATATAGTATGCAAATGCGTGGGTCGATCCCACAGAGAATGATAACCCAACTTAATTAATCTTTAGTTACTAAGTATAAAACTAAACAGACTTCAAATAAGATATGATATAATTTCAAAAACTTAATAGAATAAAAGTAAATAAATATCTAAGGATAATGCAGAGAGATTAATAAGATGAAAAAGTCTAAGGTTCTGATTTCACCATAAGGTGATAACTCTTTGCCAATGAATGTTGGATTTAATGACTCACTTGGGTTCGTTCTTTCAAACATAAGATCATTACCGTTTGACGTGTGGGTTCAAATCTAGTGCTTTCACTCATTCCAATCACCTATGATACTTAGCATAATTGAGGTGAAAACCCATTAAGCTCAAGAACATAAGAACCTAAATAGAATGGTTTAGGTTTGATAAATGATCTAACTTATAATATTGGTGATCAAGCAATAAAATAAATTAAATCATTGTAAATAAAATATGAATGGAACAAGATCATATAACATTAATAATATTGAACAATATATAACAAAGAGTATCAAAAAGGGCTAAATCTTCACCCTAGAAAAAGAGATTTAGTTAATAAGAGAAAATAAAACAACGCCCTAAGACAGGATGATAATAATGAAGAACAACTTCTCTCTTTCTTCTTTCTTACTTGCAAACCCTTCTTCTTCTCTATAAGAAATCTCCCAAAAAATGGCTCTAAGAGAAAAATTCTAAAAAAAAAACAAAAGTGGAAGAACCCCTAAAAAAACCTAAGTTTTTTCTTAAAAAGCCAAAAGATATGCACAAAGAAAAATTCCACAAAACGGTCCACCTCAGGTGCCGGCTCGCTATTGGCCCGCTACCCAGTCCTTCTTGCTCTATTCATTCCATCTTTGTAATTGCTTCTTTACCAACCTTTTTCTCTTCTTTTTCATTACTTTTCCATCTTCAAAGCACATGATAAAATCCAATAAATAAGCATTAAATTCATCTAAAAGATACAAGGATTTGCAAATAAATAAGCTAAAATATGTGTAATATGTGTATGAAATTAACTCATCAAATACCCCCAAACTTACTTATTTGCTTGTCCTTGAACAAACTAGAAATTAGAACTTATGAATTAGCTAGGATAATTTCTCTCAATCAATCATTAGCATGTCAGAAAAATTACACATGTACATATATTTCAGAAGTCATTCAAGAAACTTATCGAAGTAATTTCATGAAACTTATACTTCATCAATCCTTTCACGAAGTGAAAATTATGTGTGTGCGCTATGTCAATCTCATGCTCCATGCATACTTGTTAGTTAACAACATGTAAACTAATGATTCTAATGACCTTCACAAAACACATCATAAGCTTACTTTTCATAATCCCTCTCCACTAATGTAGACAACTATATTCACTTGGATCAAGAGGTCTTTGTTAAGCTTGAAATGGGGTCTTAGGTTTGGCTAACAAAGAAAAGAAGTAAGGATTCACAAAGTAAGAGATCATAACTGAATTGCACATGAATTTTCACCCTTTTAACTTTTTGTTTGGGGTTTTCTCTACTTTATTTTTATTATTATGGGCTTTATTACTGTCATACCCACACACTTATTTTCTGTCAATTTCATTGGGATGTGATCCCCCCAATTGTGTAATGTATTACAACCATACTCCTAAACGTTTTTCTTTTAAGTTTATAGAATGTGATTCCCCCAATTAAAATATATTTCCTTACTTAACCTTTTTCTTTTATCCTTGTTTCTTTCTCTTTATCATGGCATACTTCTTTTTTAACATCCTAAACTTATCTTATTATGCTTCATTCATACCTATCAAACAACCATGAGCAAAGAATATGTCTATTAATAGGTAAATCATGGTTTTTTAGGCTAAATAGGTCTGGATAATGAGGCTAAACAAGAAAATTTGAATGGTGGTTTTTCACATTCTTTGCACATGTCATTCTTTAATAAAGCTCAATGGGGACACTAGTGACATGAATGTACTAGGTTAGCTTGAAAGGCTCAAACTGATCAAAGAATGCCTAATTCACTTCTAAGTAAACATGCTATCTAGGATTTTGCCTTGAGGGATACTCAAACAAGTTTTAACATGCTTGTGTCAATCAAAATATGTCACTGCATTTATAAAATCATCAACTAATCAACATACACTTCACATGATCATGACATAATGTGCTCAAAAAAATTCATCAGTCATGAAAAAGGACTTATCATAAGAATCATTGAATCACAAGGTGGTGCCTATCCGTCCTTCTAAATCATGTGTAATTGTAATCAAAAACTCAGCATAAGTTACTGATCATCAAAAGAGTATCCATCTTATTCAATTTCAGCATGTTAACGTGATTTCTCTTGGATTTCTTTTAGCTAAGTCAAAATAAAAATTTAACATAACATATAAGTAACTCCAACTAAACGCACAACGCACAAACTAAATAAATTGCAACAACCCCCAAACTTAGACAAAAGCATCCCTAAACACAAATAAAATGCTAAACACCCCCAAACTTAAACATAACATTGTCATCAATGTAAAATAAAGCATTAGAAAATGAGGACTTCCTTGAAATGGATCACTCATCGGAGCTGTCATCTTGCGCCCAACTTGAATCTTCATTTGGTATATCAAGAAGTGTAGGTGGAGGTGGGAAACCCATGGAGCTATCGCCAAGTGCAATGTTGCAGCTCCAGAGCATGGCGGCAAGGGCATTATTGTGATCCACCATGTACTTGTACATCTTCCTTTGGTCCCTCATCATTTATTGTGTATAACTTTGCACACCCACAAGACAAGTTTGAAGATCGGTAAGTGAAGGTTCTTTAGAAGAAGAACCTCATGTGGGCCTCAGCTGTGGAGAGCTAGGTGATGAAGATGACAGACTTTTTCTTGTGTTTCTACGCTCGATCTTCTTAAATTAATCTATCACTTCATCATTGATGACCGGCAAAGGATGTCAAAGTTCCTCTTGAGCAAAGATAGGAACTCCAACTATGAGACATAACTTGCAGATGAGAGAGGGGTGTCCAGTCCACTAGTGAGCCTCCCAGTGATGAAAGAGATAATGGAGTGCTCAATCACTCTGCCCATGTCAATAGATAATCCAATCTGAATGGCATAGTTGAGCTTAGCACACTCCCTCGTGACATTGAATACATGGTCGAAAAGTAACAATTTTGCTAATATGAAGTAGTACCATACCTTACTTGTTGTTTCCAATTGCCCTCGAGGAAAACTGATAACCCTGCCATTCACTGTCTTCCACTTATTGGCAAAAAGAGCAAAGTAAGAAATAATAGCATTATAATCTGATCCTTGTGCCAACCAAGCAAAGTATTCATCCTCTTCAATTTCTTCTAACTCATAAGACTGATTAATGGAAGCTCTATCCAATGAAACCATCTAACCATGTACCAACACTTGCAGCACTATAAAGTCTACCCTGAACTGTACTCTAGCATTGGCATAGAATTCTTGAACCAATGGCACCACGGCTGCCTTTGGCTAAGATGTGAAAGACAACTGGTGGTGCTGTCGTGGGCACCCAAATTTAGAACCCTGCTCCAATCTAATTTTCTGTAGTAGTGTGAGTAAGGGTCGATCCCACGAGGAGTAATTAGTATGTTTTTGTGCAAT
>JAYJMB010074767.1:0-23155 GCA_036873735.1 Pouteria campechiana
TCCATACACATGCACCATTCTTGAACTTTTAAAACTTGTATTTATCCTCTCCTTTAACATGTGTAGGCTGCCCATTTATAAATCATGTGATCATTTTAATTTCTCATTCATTAAATATAATCTTTGCATACTTTTATTATTTATTTATCAATTAAATTTGATTTTAAATAAAATTTGCCAAAAATTACCGATAACTCATTTTTTTTGGCTTTCCACATGTAATTTAAAATTCTTATTTACCTATTAATTATTAATTAACATATATCCTCATCATCCTCACATTAATATAGATACTTAATCCATTTATATAATTTTTTGATAATAAGCTTCCTCAAAAATTAAATTTTACAGTATGCCGCATTGTAAAAATTTCTCAAACTTTACAATAGTGAACATTTACATTTTTGAAATTTCTAGGGCCTTACAGAAACAAAGTAAATGCTCTTTAAAAATAAGTATATAAATCTCATATATACTTAAAATAAGAAAAGATAAATTTTAAAGTATTCAAGACATGCTTCAAAGCCAACAGAACATTTTTAGAGTCATCACAATGCACTTTGAAGTAAATTGGAATGCTTTGGAGTAATCACAAGCATACTTCAGAGCAAATAGACAAGCTTCGGAGTAAACAAAGCATACTTCAGAGAAAATTGGAAAGCTTCAGAGTTAGCTCAAGACAAGCTTCAGAGTAGTCACAACGTGCTTTAGAGCAATCACAAACATACTTTAGAGTCAACAGGAAAGCTTTAGAACCATCATAGCATACTTCGGAATTAATAGGGAAGTTTCAGAGTTGTCACACTACACTTCAAAATCAACAAAAATAACTTTGGAGTTTATCAGGTAAGCTTCGGAGCTATGAACATACACTTCGAAGTTAATCAGATATGCTTCAAAATCTTGGAGTCACGTTTTAGAGTAAACCAAACATGCTTCGGAATCATAGAATTATGCTTCATAATAAATTAGACCTGCTTCAAAGGTATCAAAATACGCTTCCGAGTCAGCAGCCTTACTTAGGAGTCATCATAAACTTACTTTGGAGTCAGTAAGCAAACTTTGAAGTAGTTGAACAGTACTTCGGAGTCACCTTTTGTAAAGTAACCAAGGTTCAAAAAAATCTAAAATCCTCTCTGCAAAGAAATATCGCAAATAAAATGTTTTACCGTCACTTCAGACAATATGAAGAAAATAATTTAGAGCATCCAAAATCATTCAAGACATTATCTATTCGCTCATCACTTTGGAGTAACCGAAGAAGCTACTTAAGAGCCTCCGATACTCCTGTAAACGTTAAGAAAAGTCAGCGACAAAGTTACAGACCAATACTAGATTGCTGCAAAGTCAGGCGTCAGACGTCAGATGAAATATAAGGTGAAGAAAAATATTTTTGAACTTTTGAAAGTCTGCCAAAGACAACAATGAAAAAATCATTCTCTGCCTATAAACAGAGTGTTTAGATGGAAATGAAAAAAAAACTGAATATATTGAATATAAGAGAAAACACGAGAAGCTAAAGTTCTTGAGCATTCAAAATCTTCCTTCAAAGTTTAACTCCAATGGCTACAACTCTATCTGAGCTCTCAAAAGTCTAAATTGCTTCTCAATCAAGGAGTTTGAATCTTTTACTCTTATTATTTATTCATTTACTTAAAGTTTTGAATTTATGTACAAGTCTGCCTAAGTAAGAGGCATAGATCTGTACACTTTGTTTTAGTATTTGGGAACACAAACAAAGTGCTTGGTGTTTATGTATTGCAATAAGCAAATAAGAAACTTGCTGAAAGGATACAAGTTCCTTGGTGAGCTTTGAAAACCAATAAGTTATAAAAAGTTTTTGGTTAGCTTGGAAACCATATTTGGTTGGTGAGCTTGTTGGAAAACCAACATGTATTTGATTAGGTTGATCAAGGTATTAGTTGAACCTAAGATCAGTAGAAAAGACTGACTCAGAGAAGTAGAGTAGGAACCTAGGAAGGGCCGAACCATTATAAAAATCTTGTACTGTGTGTTGTGCAATCTGTTCTATTTATTCATTCAACACTTTGATCATTTGATTTGACCAAAAGTTTAAAAAGCTCAATTCAACCCCTCCCCCTTCTTGAGCTCCCATTGTGTAAGGAACCAATAAGTGGTATCAGAGCAGGCTTCACTAGTTAAATTTTGATTACTAGTATATTAACTTGTGAAGAGATTCAAATGGCTGGCATGTTCCATAATACTTTTGCTGAAGGACAATCTACTTCTTGAACCCATTTATTTGATTGTACCAATTATGGGTATTGAAAAATGAGAATACAAAATTTCTTGACTATAATAGATTACCAGTTATGGCTTAGAGTGAAAAATGGAAAGAATGTCACTAACTTTGAAGATAAATACACTCCAGAAGATATACAAGTAGTAGAACATGATGCCAAGGCAAAGAACTGCCTCTATTGTGCACTAACTTCTTTTGAGTTTGAAAAGATTTTTACATGCAATTCAACTAAGGAAATCTGGGATAAACTTAAGGTAGCACATGAAGGTACAAATCAAATAAAAGAAACCAAAATAAATCTTCTAATTCAAGAATATGAAGCCTTCTCTATGAAGGAATCAAAAAAAATTTTTGAAATGTTTGGAAGATTTTAGAAAATCACCAATAGCTTAAATAACTTAGGAGAAAAATACGAAGAGTCAAAGCTAATAAAGAAAACCTTGAGATCTCTGCCTAGACACTAGATGTCTAAAGTGACTACCATACAGGAAGCAAAAGATCTAACAAAGGTGATAGTAGAAGAACTCATGGGATCACTCATTACTCATGAAGTCCTGATGAAACAAAAAGCTCTAGATGAAGTCAAAGGTAAGAAAACAATAGCTTTACAAGCAGAATCAGAAAATGAAGAATCTTCAGAAGAAGCCCCAACCAGTGAAGAGGATATGGCAATGATAACTAGGAGATTCATAAATATGCTCAAGAAGAAAAGATTTGGAAATAATTCCAAGAACTTCAAAAGTAAAGACAAGAAAAAGGAAGTTCTAATCTATTAAAATTGCAAAAAGCCTGGGCATATGAAATTTGACTACCCAGAACCAGATAAAAAGCAAGGAGACAAGAAGAAAAGGTATAACTCTTACTTTGACAAAATGAATATTTCTAATAATAGGAAATTTGGAAAGAAGAAGAAAGCTATAGCTGCATGGAAAATGCTGAAAAACATGATGCAAGAAAGCTCGAGTGAAGAAGAAGAAGAAAATGAAGCTCAATTTAGCTCACTTAGCTCCAAATAAAAAGATTAGGAAGAGCATCATAGAGGAATAAGCTTTATGGCCATCTACAATGATGAGATAAATTCGAAACCTAAAATTTCTGATATTGAAGAATTACTAGATGAACTATATTTAGATTTCTAAACATTAAAAGCTAAATACAGGGAAACTAAAAGAGAACTTGAAAACATAATTAATGAATACTCCAAATTAAGACAAGAAAATACATTGCTCAAAACTAATCAAAATATAAATATAGAACTTGAACAAATCAGAGCAGACAATCATGCCCTTAGAAGAACCTTAACTACTACCTTATTTAAACTTAAAACAAAAAAAGATATAGGAAATTAAAGAAAGAAAAACTATAAAAGAAAATTAAAACCCAAACAGAATATCATTTGGATTCCTAAAATAGTTGCTAAAGTAAAAAAAGCAATGATATATCCAGAAAATAGAATAGTAGCATCTAAAAAACAATGGTTGCCAAAATATTTTGCTACTAACCCACTTGGACCCATTCCTAAATGGATACCAAAATTTATAGCTTAATTTTATTACTGCAGGTGTGTTTGAAAGCCATAGAGAATAACAAGTGGTACATTGATAGTGGTTGCTCAAGATAGATAATAGGAGAAAGGGAGTAGTTCACAGAACTAAAAGTTAAAAATGGAGGAATAATTACCTTTGGAGAAAACGGAAAAGGTAGAGTGGTTAGAATTGGTAAAATTGGTCAACCTCCCTCTATTACAATTTCAAATGTTTTAATAGAACACAATCTTTTAAGTGTAAGTCAATTCTATGATAATGGTTGCAAAGTTGTGTTTGAATCTCATATTTATTTAATATTAGATAGTTCAAATTCAGTTGTAGTACTTAGAAAGAGACATGGAAATGTATATTTGGTGGATTTATATGATATCTAAGTCCAATGTCTTATTGTTAATGACAATGAACCCATGCTGTGGCATAGAAGGCTAGGACATGCCAAAAAAATCTAATCAAAAGATTATATAATAAAGATCTAGTTGTTGGTTTACCAAAATTCAAATTTGATAATAAGTTGTGTGATGCTTGCATGAAAGGCAGGCAAGTAAAAGAATCATTCAAGTCAAAAAAAGAAGTATACACAACCAAACCCCTTCAGTTGCTACATATGGATTTAGTTGGACCAACAAGAATAAGAAGCCTTGGATGGAAACATTATGCATATGTCATTGTTGATGACTTTAGTAGATTTACCCACGTAATGTTTTTAACATCCAAAGATGAAACTTTTTCATGCTTTGAGGTATTTTCCAAATGTGTATAGAATGAACAAAGCTCTTATATAGTTGCCATAAGAAGTGATCATGGTAGAGAGTTTGAAAATCATAGATTCACTAACTTCTGTGAAAACAATTAAATTCTTCAAACTTTCTCTGCACCAAGAGCACCCCAACAAAATGGAGTAACTGAAAGAAAAAACAAATCCTTGCAAGAGATGGCAAGGACATATTGAGTAAATATAGCCACACATAATATTTTTGGGTTGAAGTAATGAACACAGCATGTTATATTATTAATAAAATTTTTACTAGATCCATACTTAACAAAACTCCATTTAAATTATACTACGGCAAGAGGCCAAATATTTCATATTTTCATACTTTTAACTATAAATACTTTATTCTTAATAATGGCAAAGAAAAATATGGTAAATTTGAAAACAAATCTGATGAAGGAATTTTTCTTGGTTATTCCATTGCTAGTAAGCCATTTAGAGTCTACAATCTGGAAAATAATACTATAGAGGAATCTATTCATGTAAAGTTTGATAAAAGTTACTAATTCCTCTAGGAGGATAAGTGATTTTGATGATGAGATAGGTGAACTAATAACTTTAGTGAGAAAGACAAAGAAGGAGAACCTTCCCAATTAGAAACACAGATGAATGAAGAAGAAACAAATGATGGACCATCCATTAATGAGGTAAACAATGAAGGTAATAATATTTTTTCTAAAGATTGGAGATTCATGCATGATCACTTAAAAGTTAGATAATTGGTGATGTATATGACAAAGTCAGAACTAGATCTTCTTATCACCAAATATGTGGCAATTTTGCTTTTATTTCTCAACTAGAACCAACTTGCATAGAGCAGGCTTTAGAAGATGAAAACTGGATTTCAACTATGCAAGAAGAATTAGACCAATTCAAAAGAAATAATATGTGGACTATTGTTCCAAGACCAAGTCATCAAACTGCTATAGGAACTAAATGGGTCTTTAGGAACAAATTATATTAATCTAGAATTGTAGCAAGAAATAAAGCAAGATTAGTAGCAAAAGGGTATTGTCAAGACGAAGGAATTAATTTTGAAGAATCGTATGCTCATGTTGTAACAATTGAAGCCATTAGAATGCTTTTTGCATTTGCATCCTATATGAACTTTAAGTTATATCAGACGGATGTAAAGAGTGCATTCTTAAATAAATTTATTAATAAAGAGGTTTATGTAGAACAATCACCTAGGTTTGAAGATCCTCATAACCAAAATTATGTATTCAAACTTAAGAAAGCCCTCTATTGTTTAAAATAGGCTCCAAGAGCCTGGTATGAAAGGTTAAGTAAATTTCTCATTGAGAAAGGTTTTTTAAGAGGCAAAGTGGACACTACTCTCTTCATTAAACATGCAAAAAAAAGATATTCTTATAGTGTTATAGTTTAGGTTTATGTTGATGATACAGTATTAGTGCAACTAATAAAAATCTTTGCAAAGGATTTTCTAAGACAATGCAGGGAGAATTTGAAATGAGCTTAATGGGTGAACTCAACTTCTTCTTGGGACTGCAAATCAAGCAAATGAAAGAAGGAATTTTCATTCATCAAGCCAAATACACAAAAGTACTGCTAAAGAAGTTAAACATTCAAAATGGAAAAAGGTATGGAACGCCAATGAGTACATTAATAAAAATGGATAAAGATGAAAAAGGTAAGTCTCTTTGCCAAAAGCTTTATAGGAGCGTGAAAGGATCTCTACTATATTTAACTAATAGTAGACCTGACATAATGTTTAGTATATACATTTGTGCTAGATTTCGAATGCATCCAAAAGAATCACCTCTTATTACTATAAAAAGAATATTTAGATATTTTTTAGATACACCTAATCTGGAATTATGGTATCCAAAATGTTAAGATTTTAATTTAATAGGTTACTCAGATGCAGATTTTGATGAATACAAAGTAGATAGAAAAAGTACCTTAGGATCTTACCAATTTCTAGGAAGCATGATCATTTCTTAGTTCTCTAAGAAACAAATATCTATTGCACTATCAACTATGAGGTTGAATATGTAGCAGCAGGCAATTGTTGTGTACAGATCCTATGGATGAAACAATAATTAAATGATTTTGGCCTTAACTTTGTTGATATACCAATTAGATGTGACAACATTAGTGCTGTAAATCTGACCAAGAATTCAATTCTACATTCTAGAACTAAACATATACAAATCAGGCATCATTTTGTTTGGGACCATGTTCAAAACCATGACATTTGCTTAGAATTTGTCTCAACAGAAAATCAACTAGCAGATATTTTTACAAAACCACTTCCAGAAGAAAGATTTAATATGATAAGAAGAAAACTAGGCATTCTAAATCCAAATGTATAAAATGCTTAATTTATCAAATAAATTAGCCATTTTGTGTTCTTGTTTATGTAAAACATAAAATAAAATACATCATATCCTTTCATTTTCCAAGAAATGTATTGATGCATATTTAATTATCTATCTTGATAATGATTCCTATATGAACGTAGATTAATGGGTAAAAAGGGTAATTAATATTAAAACTTAAAATCCAAAACTCCAAAAATCCATTTTATAAACTTTTGGAATTAAGTCAGATTTCATATTTCGTAGCCTCCGAAGCTCACTTTAGAGCCTCCAAAGGCCCAAATAAAAGCCCCTAAAGTAATACATGGGAGCATCTGAAAATCCCAAAATTGAATCATCGCCTCTGAAGGATCTCTTTCAGAGCATTTGAAACCACAACCCATTATTGTTTCAGAGGACTTTTAAACCAAACCATGAAATCTGAAAGCACTCAAACCATTTAAGTGCTTGAAATCTCTCTGAAAACCTAAATTCATCTTCTCCGAACTCTCGATACCTCCCTTTCAGAGAAGACTTTCCATCTTCCCGCTCTTTTTGAATCTCAATCTCAACTCTCTCCATCTCCCTTCTTACCTTCTCCAACATCTCACCTAGAAATCCAATTTCCTTTCCAAAACTTATATTTCTCTATTGAAATGGTGAGAACAAAAGAAGCTAAAAACAAAAGAAAGGAAAGAGATGATTCTCGATAAAGAAGAGGAACCAAAAAGCCTAGACTAGAAGTTGATACACTTGAGGTCATCTTTCTAAATAGCTCATCTGATTACTCTAGATTTTCAAAAAGATATAAGGATAGGAGAATAGTAAAAGGAAAAATTTTCAATTTTGAAGCTTTCGACATGTAATTAGAAGTGTCTGAATGATTAAGATACCAAGGTTGGAATAAATATATGAGTTATAGAGACAGTCTATATCCTAAACTTGTAAGAGCACTGATTTGTAATCTCAACACAAGGTCAAAAAAATCATGGATAGGAGAAACAAAGATTGATTTATCCATAGAGATTTTAAGAATTTGTTTCAATCTCTCTGAAGAAGAAGAAGAGATAGTATGTCCTTCAAGAGCAAATCTATTCTTGGATTTAGCAGAAATAGAAATAGATGAGAAGGAAAATTATCTGCATGCTAGTCACCTGAATATGAATCTCAAGCTAGCATATCTTATTGTTATGAATAATGTTTATCCTAGAAGAGGAGCTACTGGTGATGTGTCCGAAAAGGATGCCAGAATTATATGGGCATTGAAGAATAGGAGAAAACTGAATCTAGCCAAATTGATGGTAGATCACATTCACTTGATTAATAGCATCACAAGGTTTCCCTTACCTTATAGAATGGCTCTAACCAAACTGATGAGGGAAGCAAGAGTAGATCTCTCAAATGAAAATGAAGAGCTTCCTATTATGCGCTACCTGGGCAGGTTAACCTCTTCAGCGCAAGTGGTATCAGAGCTAGACTCGGCTCTAAGAGGTGTTAGGTTCGAAAGTCCCTGGATAGTACCCTGAGTTATGTGCGGATGGAAGCATGGTGGGGAATGGGATATTCGATAATGCATCCCAATAACGATGGAGTGATAAGGGTCCTGGTATGCACTACCTGGGCAGGTTAACCTTTTCAGCACAAGTGGAATCTCAAGCTAGCATATCTTATTGTTATGAACAATGTTTATCCTAGAAGAGGAGCTATTGATGATGTGTCTACAAAGGATGCTAGAATTATGTGGGCATTGAAGAATACAAGAAAAATGAATCTAGCCATATTGATGGTAGATCACATTCACTTGATCAATAGCACCACAAGGTTTCCCTTACCTTATGGAATGACTTTGACAAAACTGATGAGTGAAGTAGGAGTATATCTCTCAAATGAAAATAAAGAGCTTCCAAGAAACACAGACACATTAGATGAAAAGACTCTAAAAAGGATGGGCTTTTAGCCAACAGCACAAGGATGGATTACTAAGAAACCCAGAAGAACAACTCAATTAAAGGAATCCAAACCTGATGAAAGAATAGAAATGGGAGATGTCACAGAATAAGTCACGGAAACAAGGTAAGAACTCTCCTCACATGAAGAAGAAGAAGGAATAGAAAGACAAGATTTCATGAGTCCACTAGTAGAAGCAAGAGAAGAATTCTCCAATAAAAAAGATCAATCAGAAGCTGAGAGAATAGAAGAAGTTCCAAGAGAGGAACAAAGAACTGTCATAGAAGATGTAAGGGAAGAAACTTTGAGAGAAAATGTATTTGAAGAAACAGTAGCAACAACCATGTCATCATACACTCCTTTTAGATCCCCTTCACCCATTAGACCCACTTATACTCATCAACCATCACCTCATCAATTCCCCTTACACAACCAATCCCACAGCACTTAGAGAATAGACTAACAATGATTGAACACTTTTTGTCATCTTGCTCTTTAAATGAATAGAATGGATCACAATCTTTCCACTGCCATATCATCTATGATTCTGAGGGTTGATAAGATTGATCAAAGACTTGATTCTCTACAAGCTCTAGTAGAATCATTCAAAGGTCAAGCCTATCATCCTCACTTCTCACTACGTAATCCTCATTTCTCTCCACCTCCAACTCACTTTCCATCATCTCCACATCACTTCTCTCCAGTCGAAACCAACTCCCCAATAACAGTATTTCTCTCTCACCTTCACCTCCTCATTCATCATCATCTTTTGTCATTCCAAAGGTTGCTCAACCTGTGAATCAACCTCCTCCAACACATCCATCATCATCAGTTCCACCATTGTCAGAGGATTATCTTACCAATCTTTATAGAACTATTGTCAAACAAGGAAAGTATCCCACCATAGTACCTCTACCTAGAGTTCATTTTCTTTCCCCAGGACCATCCATCTTTTTGGACTAGACTTGGATGGATCTTTTCAGGTCTAGAGAAGTAATCCATAAACAAATTGAGGAAATCCCACCAGAATGGGACAACCCTTTACTTCATCCAACATGGTTAAGACCACCCCCAGAATGGTTATATTCTCCCACTCCTCCACAAAGTCCACCACAAAGTCCTCCACACTCTTTTTAAAGAATAGTTGTTGATGATAATCCTGATATTCTCCTTTGTGTATTCAATCCAAACAGGATGACATATTCAAAGTTCTAGACTCGGTCAGAAATTAACTTCGAAGTTGTTAGGATGTTTCTTTCATAGTCCATTCATCTATCTCCTTAGGAATATCCATTTTTTGAACTTGAGGATCCTAACACTCTCCATAGGATTCAATTTCTTCCAAATCCTCCATTGACTCCCAAGAAACACAAAATTCACATTCCTAAAAAAGAGTCAATCATTCAAACTTACACTGAGAAACTTCTTTAAATGCTACCAAGATAAAAGCCCCCTAGAAAAATGTTTCCATCTCCCTCAGGTCCTCTTCAACTTTTTCTTATCACCGAGGAAGAAGTCTCATTTTGCAATTCTACCAATCTAGAGGCCATTGCTGACAATCTACCTCTCCCATATCCTTAAATGAATGACACTTATATTCAACACAAGATATGGCAGATATAATCAAAATTAGTCCCTATCCCAAAACCAAAACCTCATCTCCACCTTCAACCAAAGCAAAAACTAGAAAATCACCTATTATCCCAAAACTAAAAACACCACCAAAACCATCTGCTTCTACATCCTCAACTTAGCCATCCACTTCCAAACCTAAGAGGAAGCAAAGAATTCCACCTCCCATGGAACATAAAAAGTCTCCTCTTAAAAGAATAATCATGTATAATTAGGAGTACATAGCCCGCATGAATGCCAATACAGAAGCTCTCTTAAAGGGACTCCTATAGCATTTCCTAAACTATTGGATCCAAAATTTTGAGAGAGAATTGATTTTATCTATGTGTTAAGTTGTGGAACTATAGCTTATACACAAGAACATTCCATAGCAGTTCCCAAGGATCCATTTTTCATCCCATCTCCTCCTCCAAAAAGGCCTAGATCATCTTTGAAAACACCCAAGCCCTCTCTTACTCCAATATCTTCTCAACCCAAGCCACCTCTTCCACCTCTCAAAGATATCTTCCTCAAGACCCACAAGAGAAAACCCAAACCACCCCAATGACACTGCTGGCTTTTATTTTTTTCTCTCTCATGTAATTTTTCTTTCCTTATGTAAAGAATTTTGAATTTATACATATGATATACTTGCAAATTTTTGATCAATGATAAATTCTATCTATATGCATTTTTTATCATCACTGCCTATAATATTAGTGATTGTTTCTTTCCACCTTTTGATTATGACAAAAAAGGGGAGAAAAAGTGAAGAATGTACACACTGATTTGTAAAATGCAAACTGATATGAATGAAAATTTCTATTGTATGAAAATAATTAAAATTATGAGCATCCATTCAAGGGGAGCTGCATTGTTTTAATAAGCAAAAATTTTATTAAAATATCTGCAAATTAAGTTGCTTTATGTTTATTGTTAAACAAGTTTTAAAAGGTATATCACTCACTATTTTGTCATCATCAAAAAGGGAGAGAATGTTGAACATACTATCTAGCCAGATTTTGATGATAAACATTCTTAACCAAGTAAGTTTTGATGATGAGTAAAGACATAAGTAAAACTTTAAGGTACTAACAATTTGTTCTCATATATGTTGCACAAACATTGACTCATACTCAACTTGAGACTAACCTTCATGCTGATCAAAGAAAGAAATAAAGTAAATGCTCTTTAAAAATAAGTATATAAATTTCATATATACCTAAAATAAGAAAACATAAATTTTAAAGTATTCAAGACATGCTTCGGAGCCAATAGAAACATCTGTGAAGTCATCCCAATGCACATCGAAGTAAATTGGAATGCTTCAGAGTAATCACAAGTGTACTTCAGAGAAAATAGACAAGCTTTGAAGTAAACAAAGCATACTTCAGAATTAATCAGAAAGCTTTAGAGTCAGCTCAAGACAAGCTTCAGAGTCATCATAACGTGCTTTAGAGTAATCACAAGTATACTTTGGAGTCGACAGGAAAGCTTTGGAACCATCATGGCATACTTCAAGATCAACAGGGAAGTTTTAGAGTTATCACAGTACACTTCGGAATAAACAATAATAACTTTGGAGTTTATCAAGCAAGCTTTAGAGCTATGAACATAAACTTCAGAGTTAATCAGATATGCTTCAGAATCTTAGAGTCACATTTCGGAGTAAACCAAACATGCTTTAGAATCATGGAGTTACGCTTCGAAATAAATCAAACCTGCTTCGAAGATATCAAAATATGCTTCGGAGTCAAAAGCCTTACTTCAGAGTCATCAAAACCTTACTTTCGAGTCAGCAAGCAAACTTCAGAGTAGTCACACAGTACGTCGGAGTCACCTTTTGTAAAGCAACCAAGGTTTGGAAAAATCTGAAATCCTTTATGCAAAGAAATATCGGAAATAGAATGTTTTACCGTCACTTGAGAAAATCTGAAGAAAATAATTCAAAGCATCCGAAATCATTCAAGACATTATCTATTCACTCGTCATTTCAGAGTAATTGAAGAAGCTACTATAGAGACTCCAATACTCATGTGAACATTAAGAAAAGTCAGCGACAAAGTTGCAGACCGATACTAGATTGTTGCAAAGTCAGTGTCAGATAAAATATAAGGTGAAGAAAAATATTTTTGAACATTTGAAAGTCTACCAAAAACAATAATGGAAAAATCTTTCTTAGCCTATAAAAGAGGCGTTTAGATGGAAAAGGAAAAATAATTGAATATATTGAATATATGAGAAAACACAAGAAGCTAAAGTTTTTGTGCATTCAAAATCTTCCTTCAAAGTTCAACTCCAACGGCTACAACACTGTCAAAGCTCTCAAAAGTATAAATGGCTTATCAATCAAGGAGTCTGAATCTTTTATTCTTATTGCTTATTCATTTACTTAAAGTTTTGAATTTATGTACAAGTCTGCCTAAGTAAGAGGCATAAATCTGTGCACTTTGTTTTACTATTTAGGAGCATAAGCAGAGTGCTTCGTGTTTATGTATTGAGATAAGTAAGTAGGGAACTTGCTGAAAGGATACAAGTTCGTTGGTGAGCTTTGAAAACCAACAAGTTGTAGAAAGTTTCTGGTTAGTTTGGAAAACTAGTAAGTTGGTTAGTGAGCTTGCTGGAAAACCAATGTGTATTTGATTAGGTTGATCAAGGTATTAGTGGAAGCTAAGATTAGTAGAGGAGACTGACTCAGAGAAGTGGAGTAGGAACCTAGGAAGGGCCGAACCACTATAAAAATCTTGTGTTGTGTGTTATGCAATCTGTTCTATTTATTCATTCAGCACTTTGATCATTTGATTTGGCCAAAAGTTTTAAAAGCTTAATTAACCACCCCCCCCCTCCCTCTCTTGAGCTACCATTGTGTATGGGACCAACAGAGGGGTGAATTAGATTTATAAAAATTTTTTGCTTAACGCTTGTTAATTTAAATTTACCTCTTTTTGTGCTATTGTGCAAGTTGCAATGGAATAAATAATGGAAAGATAAATTATAGGCAAATAAATTAACCACACACAGGAGACACGATATATAGTTGTTCGAGAACCTCCCTATTCCACTCTTCCAAGAACACACCCCTTATGTCTTGGGTACCACTATTTCTATAATTTAATACAAATTAGTGCACCTAACACTCTTTTAGATTCCAGCTCTAGGAGAGATAAATAATTTAGCAATTGATTGTGAGACACACTCTAATAATCAAGTTGCTCTTCCTGATTCCATCTCAAGGGGGCATAAACTAGTACCACTACACTCTTCTAAATTTTTGCTCTATGGGGCATAATATATATCAACAAGCTGTTTGTGAGACACACTCCAACGAATACACTTGTTCTTCTTCAATTTTGTCTCCAATACAGACTAAAGGAATTGCACAAATAGAAAATGAAAGGAAAGAGATTGCACTTAAATCGTGTTTCTTTGAGAGCACAATGGAAGAATTTATAGTCCTTGAAAGCTCACTTGAATGCAAATGATCTTCCCTTTTTATTGTAGAAACAAGACTTGAAAGATTATCATAGAAGGTTGAGTGCTCTGGCTTGGGTTGCTTAATAGTATGAAAGTTAAAGCTTAATAAATTCTTCAATAATCACCTAAACAACCGTTGAAACATCCCAACATCTCTCCTTAAATAGATCTTCAAAAAACTTGATCATTGGAGATGAATGGGTAGAAAT
Source organism: Pouteria campechiana (assembly GCA_036873735.1). Taxonomy (NCBI): domain Eukaryota; kingdom Viridiplantae; phylum Streptophyta; class Magnoliopsida; order Ericales; family Sapotaceae; genus Pouteria; species Pouteria campechiana. Next base: position 14,145 of record JAYJMB010074767.1, read on the forward strand.
CTGTGGCTTTGTAACTTTTGAATTCTCAACTATTATAGTTAGCAGGAAGTACCATAGGCAGCTGCAATATTCTGCTGCACCCAATGTGATATGGAAGGTGGCTGAGCCTATTGGCTGTGGACTAGGTGATATTTTAGGCAATCCTCCTTCAATGTTCAGAAGATCTGAAGAGAGCTATAGAAGCTCTAAAGAAATGTGGTCAATGGTACGTCATGGCACCTCCAGCTTCTACTGCGCTTGCAAGCGGTACCCATAGGCAGTTGCGATATCAATTATGGATGTCTAGAGACTTCACTACTTCCTAGAACACCATAGATAGTTTCTGTGGGTGGCTGTGATGTGGCTATGGAGTAGGCGATTAATGCGGGTGATTGCGATTTCAACTGCGAACCCGCACTTGGAATTTATGCACTATGCCACTTTGTGAGCCTTGACATTTTACATATAAATTTTCTTTTTCATTTTCTTTTGTGATTTTCACTTTGGGTATTTGGTGTGAAAGGCTACACACACATATATATTCATATTACAAAATTTCTTTTAATATATGGAATGATATCTCTATGAGGTACATGTTTTCATCTTTGCAAATATATCCTACTTAATCAGCATCATTCAAATACTCTTACTTCAAACATCATGATCATGAAAATATAAGATGTTCATCAAGTTAAAAAGCATTCATGACATGAATAATGTTCTTTCAATTTATGTACCATGGTTTCAAAGATATAACAATCTCATTAACCTATTTCAAGTATATATTGATTCAACTCATCACAATATGATAAACCAAGTTTAATGCAATATGGTTCATTACAATTTCCCCTTTTCTAAAGATTGAAAAAATAATATAAACATTTAATTGGAACTTAAGTGAATAATCCATTTAAGTTCATATTTCATCTATTTTCTTGATACATTTGGAGTTGTAATATTATTGCGACTATTATGCTCCTGTAGTTCAATCATGCTCCAACAATATCACTTTGCATTTCAAGTCATTCTTTAAACATTGTAATGAATTCATCAAGATATGGTGATGACATTGAATATTTCCTTTTATCATTAAATACCACTCAAACACATCCAATATTATTGATCGCAAGATGAATTTTTTCATATGTATCACTGCCAAGACTTAGCAAAAACTTCTTTTGCTTAGATCAAGTCTTAGACAGGTTTTATCGCCATCAAAATTATATACCTAAACTCAACAATCTCCCCCCTTTTGATAATGACAAAACTTGATGACTTGTGATAGTAAAAGTCATACTAATGAACTATATGCAAACTCCCTCTATCTATCTTATTTAATAACACCCCTAGGAGTTTATTACATTTGTCTCATATGCTAAGACATAAAAACAAGTCATGACAATTGGAACTACTGAAAACAAGTCATGACAACTCTTCTCTCCCTTTTTGTCATAATAAAAAAGCTTATGGGAGTGGGGAATTGAGATGTGAAAAAGGAAATAATCCCCCTAAGATTCATAATATAAAACTTCATTTTCATTTTCAAATTAAAGACTATTAGCTCATTTTCAAATCAAAAGATTCTAGCTCATATTCTCTTAATTCATAAATTTTTCAATCTCCTCCTCTTCACTATATGATACTTTACTCGGAATGTTATCCTTATTTTATTACCAAACATGTGTATCCTCATTACAGTTTTTTGTGATCATTACTTTATTCATGCATCAAGTCATGAGAGTAAAAGAATTTCATCAATGTTGAAATTATTCATGACATGAGTAACGTCAACCTTTTAGCACATTTTCAAGTATTCACTCTAAAAGATCACATTTGTGGATTCTTATTCATAGTTGATACCATGATCAGTTATTAATCCACTATAGAAGATCTAACTAGAGATTGAATTCCTATTCAAGATCTTAAACCTTGAAGTTCCCCAAATAGGTTTAACAAATACCTTGGGGCTGTAATCATGTTAAGGTATAATTAATTTCATTCATACTTAGATATATGCATTAAGTCATAGATTTTAAATCATTCAAAACCTGTATCAACTCAATTTATGCATATAAGATTGAAATCATATTATAATCCATTTTGATCAATGTTTGAAATTATTCATGTATTCAAACAACAGTTTAGATATGATTTTCATCAATTCATAGTTAGATGAGTGTCAACTCTCCTTAATCAATTCACATATCAACTCAAATTTTTGGAATGATTTAGTTCAAACCAATGAACTCATATCCTTCCAAATCCAAATTAATCAAGTGTTTATTAGACATTTCACAACAATTAATAAATATCAAATTGAATTTCACCCCATAATAATTAATGAGTATTTTTTTCTTATATCAAAGCAATCTCATTTTAAATATCAAAAAATGAAAGCATATCATTTCAGAAATATATCAAAAACATTCTAAACTAATTTGAAGTTTCCAACATTTAAATCAAATAAGTATAATGACTCTAAAGATAAATACATTCATCCTCACTACATGGCCACTCAATCATAGTTTCAAACACATATAATTTAAATTTTGACAATGCATGAACTTATGTTTATGTTTGTCATTTCCTTCCATTTCTTTTAGAATTCATAGAAAGTTCAGCACTTTTAATAAGATTATAAGTTGATCTCTTTTATTTTTTAAAGACTATCAAGTAATAGTGAGTTTATGAAATATTTGCAAGTTGAGCATTCATGTCATGTTCTTTTTCATAAGTCAAATATAACATCTATTCTTAATGAAATGAATATATTAAGATTTAAAAAACATCAGAAATATGTAGTTGTGTAATGAATATTCTTTCTATCTACTCATCATTCAAATATTCAAGTTTAACATGCTTAACTCCTTAATTATCACACTTGATGATTTTTGCAGTTATGTTCATTGTTGATGATGCTATTATTGATTGTTCAAACATTTTCAACATCTCTTTCGAAATTGAGAGCATTTGCAGATCCTTTTCTTTTCTCACTTGAATTGTGTTCTAAGGAAGTAATCAATTCCTCTTTCAAACTTTTCCTGCATACACTTAGAAATTCCTTGCACATATTCCTCATTAGTAGATCCAAAATTGATATCATAAGAATTTGTGCTATAAGTAATTCAGTAACTGCATTATTTAATAAATAGAGTAGTGTGTACTTTGCTTCCATGAACACCTTGGCTACTTAGAAAAATAATGAAATCTTTCATGCCAAAGCTCTAGAAGCTTGTCTCAATCTATACAAGGCTTTTTACATCCTATGCACTTGGTGATGCTTTCAAGACACGAGGTTGTTCAATGTGCACTTCATCATTTTAAAATAATTACTCAAGGATTCACGTTTAATATTCAAATGAGATAGTTTAAAGTTTTCATATAAATGCTAAAAGAATTCTAGTGTCTCCTTAACTAAGTGATAGGAGTGAATGATTTCTTAAGGTCAATTCTTTCCTTTTGGGAACACCCGTTAGCTACTAGTTTAACTTCATTTTTCACAACTAGTTTATTTTCATTTACTTTGTTCCTCATAACCATTTTGTTTCACTTTTGACTTCTCCAAATACCTTGACCTAGGAACTATACTTCTCATGTGTTTCTAGTTTACATGTCTCATCTTGCATATCAACCATACATTTTCATCATTAAGATCTTAATCAATGCAAGGTGGTTTAATAAAGGATATTCATACTTATTTTGCATGGATCTTCAACCTTCACACCTACAATGATATTTCTTAATAACTTATCTCTCAAGTGTGCATGCATACATTGCAAGTCTAATAATTTATATTAGAATTGAACATTTCCAGCTTTCTCTTCATTTCTCAAACATGGATTATTGTTTTGCTTCTAAACAGACTTTCCACCCCTTGATTTCTCAGATGCAGCTATTCATCTTCTTGATTGGTACTTCTACAATGTTTTTATGCTATTTCCCTTTGAGTTTGTTCAATCTCATTAAGAGTAAATCACATAGAATTAACAGTACTTCTTATCATGATTATTCTATAATCTTTATCTCTTAATGAATAGCAAGATGAGATCTTTTAAACACTCTTTGAATCACATTCTTAGAAGTTATTCATTTTATTGATCAACTCATATGATACTATATATAAGGATGCTACTTGTATTTGTATCCCATATGAATTTTAACTATTCTATAAAGGGACCAATTATGCCATAATCTAAGTAGCTCTAGAAGTTGATTTCTCATTTTAGATTCAACTAATATTTTGTGTTGTCAACTTACTTGGCACATTTTGATCTTTGTCATTCTTGATCTTTACCAAGCCATTTATCAATACTTTTGTTGAATCAAACCTTCTAACCTAACATGATTTGAATGATAAATAAAGTAAACACTCAAGTTTTGATGATGAATAAAAATATATAAGTGAAGAATTAAGGTATTGACCATTGTTTCTAAGTGTGCAGTAATGAATAACATATCAAGGAAACAACTTAAGTCTAGCAGACAGGGCGATACAAGAATATATCAGAGATATGATCCACTGTGTAACAAGGACAAAAAGAGGAGGAAATAAAAAATGGAACAACATCATAAGATTTGTCATTTTTGGAATGAATCAAATAATTTTCATTTTTATTGATTTTCCTCAATTGATTACACTTGTTGTGTACATTAAAAAATTGTATGTTCACATCCCAGACCATAAGTGGTCCTAATTACATCTCCACAATGGAGAAAACCCTTGATTAAAAGAAAAAGTACAATGCATCTTAGAAATCCAGAAATAAAATACACACCCTCTCTCTCAAAATAGATGTGTGTTGTCTTTGGGATCACCGAGCACATTATGATGACTTGACATTCAAGAGATCGCCTCAAGTCAATGGGCAGATAAGATGACATGGTTCTAGACTAGGTTGCTAGACACTAGGTCAACCTAGAAAATAGGTGTTTTGATCCGATTGGTTTATCCTGGGTAAAATCAACACTAGGTGATTTTTGTTGTTTAGATTGCAAGAAACTATAGAGACAGTAGATGTTTTGTAACCCAATTGGCGTATCCCAGAAGGACTAAGGACCGGCTGATCTCTGTTGTGTTTAGACCTAAAAGAGATCAAAAGAAAATAGGTAACCTAGGTTTGGTTAAGCTTTCTCTCATTGCCTATGAGAAGCTTGAGGAGAGTGGGCCAGGTTAACTGGATTTAGCTCAGCTCTCTCAATTGACCCATGAGAAGCTTAGGAAAAGTGGGCCAAGATGACTAGATTTGGCTCGGCTCTCTCAATTACCCATGAGAAGCTGAGGAAAAGTGGGCCAAGTTAACTCGGTTTAGCTCAACTCTCTCAATTGACCCATGAGAAGCTTAAGAAAAGTGGGCCAGGATGGCAGGATTTGACTATTTTGATGAATGGTATATGCTAAGGTTTGACTCGGTGAGTCATGATCAGTGACTCGATCCTAGACTTAGGCTTTTGAATGAGTTAATGAGTGGTATATGCTAAGGTTTGACTCGATGAGTCATGACTCAGTGACTCGATGGGTCATGATCAGTGACTTGGTCCTAGACTTAGGCTTTGGTGTTTTCCAATATCCCATGGAAAATTGCAAGCGAGCGATCTCTGCCGTTTATACTATGAGAGATCGAAGATCCAACACAACAGAATTAGTGGAATGGTTTGAGTTTTCTCTTATAAGTTTTAGGAAAGGATTCATTGTGTGGGGGAAGAGGAGGCTTAGGTTGAGAGGGTGATGGCTTAGGAGATGACTTGGGTCTTTTTGGTGGAGAAGGTGGAATGAAAAATGGATCTTTTGGAATTGTAGATGGGGGTTCATGAATGTAGGCAGTGGGTCCATAGTCACTTACATAGATGAAATCAATACGTTCTCAAAATGTTGGATCTAGTAACTTAGGGAAGGATACAAGAGTACCTTTTAAGAGTGCTTCTGTGTTAGCATTCATCCTTGTAGTGTATTCTTGATAGGTCATGGTAATAATGCAAGAAGGAGGAGCTTATTGTGTTCTTTTGGACATGGAATTCTTGGCTTTGTCTTGGGTTTAGAAGAAGATGACTGAGATGAAGGTGTAGAAGATGATATTTTGGGCAGTGGTTTTGATTTTGGGATTGTAGGAGGTTATCTTATAATTTTATCTTTGGTAGAAGGGGATGAAGTAGGTTCAGGTGAGGAAGATGGTTTGGAATAGATCTATCTAATTCTATGCTAGTAGATGTATCAGAGAGCCAAGGATATGAAAGGGGAAGATTATCAACAATTGCTTAGAGATTGGCATTAGATTAGAAGGAGAATTCTTCCTCAGTAATAAGAAAGAGTTGATGAGGACCTGAGGGAGATGGAAATGAACTTCTAGGTTTCCTTGACATTGGGAGTGAGTGAAGAAGTTTCTTAGAGTATCTTTGAAGGATTGACTCCTTATCAGGAATGTGAATTTTGAGTCAATGGTGGATTGGGAAGAAGTTGAATCCTAGACAGAATGTTAGGATTTGTGAGTTTTGAGAATGGCAATTCCTGAGGAGATAGAATGAGATATTGAGAAAGGAACATCTAAGCAATTTTAGAGTTAATTTCTGATTTGCTCCTAAACTCAGAATTTGTCATCATAATTGAATTTGAGATACGAATAAGAATGTCAGGATTATCTTCAACTGGTTTTAGAGGAGTTGGTGGAAGAGTTGGAGATCTTCTCTATTCTAGATGAATTGAAGGTGTATTCCATTCTGGAGGAATTTCTTCAATTCGAGTGGGGATCAATTCACCTATTAGAAAGAGATCCTTTTTAGTTCAGCCCAACCATTCTACTAGCCCTGGGGGAAGAATATAAAATTTAGGAAGTGGTGCTGTGAAATATTTTCCATATCTGATAATAACTCTATGGGGATTTGAAAGGTAATCTTTAGGCATGTTTGAAAATGGAACAAAGGGAGGCTATGTTGGAGGAGAGGGAGAGGCAATTTCAATAGGTTCACCATCAATTTGAACAACTTTTGGAATTGTGGGTGATGGGTGTGGAGAGTGTGTGGGAGAAGATACCACTGTGATGGGTGAGTTAGTTCTAAATGGAGAGAAGTGAGTTATTTGTGGAGAATGGAGGACAAGTTTGGCCTCTAAATGACTCTAGTAAGGTTGTTAGAGAGTCAAGTCTTTGATCAATCTTATCATCTCTTAAAATGATCGATGATATGGAGTAGTGAAGTCTTTGATCAATCTTGTTAATTTGAAGAGCTAGAGTTGTCAAAGGATTTTTAATATTCTCAAGTATGGTTTCCAAATGTTGAGGAATGGGTTGAGTAGTGGGGATTGATGAAGTGGTTGGTGTGGAAGGTTGATGAGTGGATCTTATGGGAGAAGGAGATCTGATGGGTGTCAAGGATGTACTAGCTACTACAGTTGCAGTTTCATGCTATCCTCTCAAAATTTCTTCTGACTCCTCTATTCTGACAGATCTTTCTACTTCTCTGGGAGTCTCTCCTGTTTCCTATTCCAATGTATCTTCTCTTGATATTCTTTCTCCTTCTCCTTCTTCTTCTTCTTACTCTAGTCTAGATCTTTTTAATTAATTTACTTTTCTTGGTTTTTCATTAATCCAACCTTGTGGGGTTTACTTGAAACCTATTCTCTTCAGGGTCTTCTCATCAATTGTTTCTAAGTTTCTTGGATGTTCTTCATGTTCCTCAGACAAATTTACTCCTGCTTCCCTTATTAGCTTAGTTAGTGTCATTCTATAGGGAAGAGGGAATCTAGAGGGGCTCTAAACTAAATAAATATGATCTGACATTATTTTTGCCAAATCCACTTTCTTTCTATTCTTCAGGGCCCAAAATATTCTTCCATCTTTTTCTGATACATCTCCTGCTGCTCCCTTTCTTAGATTCATATTATTTATCACAATCATGTAAGATAATTTGAGATTTAATCTTAGATGGCTAGAGTGAAGATAATTTTTTCTCTCATCTATTTCTGCTCCTACCAAATATGAAAACAGTTGTTGTCTAGTAGGCCACTTTAGTTTAGCTTCTACCAAAGAAAGATTAAAACATTTTCTCAAGTTTTCTGTGGATACATCAATTTCTACTTCTCCTATCCATGACCTTTTGGTTCTAAGGTTAAGATTGCAAATTAGGGATTTCACGAGTCTTGTATAAAAGTGGTCTTTATAGCTTACATACTCCATCCATTCTTGGTCTCTAAACCATTCACATACTTCTAGCCTCATCCCATTGTATCCAAAGACTTCAAAGCTAAAAATCCTTTTATAATTTTTCTATCATAATATCTCTCCATGTACCTAGAGTAGTCAGACTCACTATTGAGAAAAGTTACCTCAAGTGTGTTGATTTCATGTATGACTCTTTTGATGGCTCTTTGCTCTAGGTATTCTTCTCTCTCCTTCCTCTTGTCATTTGCAGACTTGGCAGTTCCATTTGTTCTCACCATTGCAACAAAAGAGGGTTAGTATTCAAATGCGATGAGAGTTTATACACTGAGATGGGAAATGTTGATGGAGAAGATGCGATGGGAGTATTGCTTGAACTATGAAGTTTGAATCAAGCGGGAAGATGAAGGTTTTCTCTGAAAGGGGGTTTGTGGATGCTCAAAGAAAAGGGGTCTTAAGTTTTCGGAGGTCTTTGAATATTTATATAGGGTTCAGGGTTTTAGTTTCTCTGAAACATTAAGGAATACAATTTTCAAAGGATCCAAAATGAGTATATGCAATCTTTGGAGGCAACAGATTAGTTAGTATTTTACTTCGGTGACTCTGAAGCTTTGCTTCGGAGGTAACATAGCCCATCGGAAGCTACAAAATGGTATGTATGGTTTTTGGATGTATGTTCAATTTTTGGAGGTGTCTTAGTCAATCATCGGAGGGTTCAAAGGATGTTTCAGAGGCTCTTGAAGGTCGCAAATTTTTAATTTGTTCTTTTGAGCATTTTTCAATGGAGTAATCAGTAAGGAACATACATTTCATCATATAGATATTCTATTAATTTCAAGTTAAGCATTTGGATCTAAAACACCTAGTTCTCTTCTTAACTTACTA
>JAYJMB010074778.1:0-23155 GCA_036873735.1 Pouteria campechiana
ATATAAACATCAATTCATATGAATGTAAAATGCCAAATGAAACAAGCATAAAAATCCAGATCAACCAAGAAGTATCAAACCATAATAAAGAGTATCAAGCTAAGAGATGCACCAAGAAATTCAATACAAATTATATAATTAGCCTCTCTACATGTCCCCTATTGTGGATTTCCTTAATCCAAGTGCATGTATCATTAACAAGTAATAAAGTAAAAGTAAAAAATTGTTCCCTCAAGGACTATGGTTACCAAATACCAATTTATCTAACCATAAATTCTATTTGAACACTCAAATGATGTGAATATGGAAGAAAATAAAAACTAAAAGTAACCAAAAGTAATAAGAGAACAACTTTCCAGGGGAAATTCGATGATTCAAGACATCTAGGGTTTTCGAGTTCGCCAAATTAATCCTATTCAATTTCACCCAATTTAATCAATCAATGTTAATTCCCATGCTGATAATAAAATTTTCTTTTTTAATTATTAATCTTTCTCATGTAATAACGATCTATCTCAGTTAGCAATTTTTTTACATCTCTATGAAAATTCTAAACTTCCCAAGATGCATTATGAATAAGAAATTTATGCTGTTACATAAGTATCATGAATATCTCTATCTCATGACAATCTTAGGGTATTTAATCATGGTCTAATTTAATTATTGTTTCTTAGCCTCAAATTAAATCACACATCATGTAAAAGGGCATGCACACTTCACAAGCATTAAACTCAAATTAAATACTCAACATAGATAATGGATAAACATAAAATTGAATTAAACTGAATAAAACTGAATATTCATAATTTGACTACATTGTTACTCTAGAACAAAAATTTTAGCTCATAATAGAACTAAAATCAAGCATAAACAACATATTAATTATGATTGAGAAAAAAGTAAAAGAACTAAGAATGGATGTGAGAACAAATCTATTTTCAAGTAGCAAACTCTTCCACCAATGCAATCTTTCTCCAAAAGCAATGAGTTCTCCACAAAATTCTTCTCTCTCAAAATTCACGTCTCTCCCTTTTGTTTTGCCACAAAAATTGCCTTTATAATAACCCAAATCAAGGTTTAATGCACCCTTTTATGGATTAGAACATTGCTTTGCACATAAGATACAAAACTTCTAAAAGTAAATCTGTAACACCTTGGGTGTTAATTTTGGGTTAATTATGTGTTGATTAATGGAGAAATGTGATTTTTTAATGAAATGATTTGATTATGTATGAAATGCATGAAAGTTTTATGAAATTATGCCAATCAAAATCTCACGTGCATGATTATGTGGCATGCATATGAGTTAATTGAGGTAAATTGTTGTGCAATTATGTTATTTTTATGTGGAATAAATGATAAAAAAGAATGGTAAAAGAAAGATTGAAAATGGAGAAAAATCAAGAAAATAAGGTGAGTTAGCGCCGATTGATGGTGGTGGTAAGGGCAGTGGTAACAAGAATGGTGCCACAGTGCTAGTCGGCAATAAATCCAAGGCAATGACCATTTTTTACCATTTTGTTTCTCTGGTCCATCCCATTTCTTCTTCCCTTTTTCCCTAGCCCCGTTATACATGATCTCTAGACATTTTAGCTAGGAAATCATCTTGCCTAGCTAGAAAAACTAGTGATCTTTTAGTTAAACCTAATTTTTACCCATTTGAACCTTGGAAAATGGAAGAAATTGGAAGAAATGTTCAATTTTCACAAAATGAAAGGAGTGACAGGGAGCTGGGAGCTTGGTCCTTTGACAGAGGAGGACGACTATTCTTGGAAGCGAAGGTAAGCTCGATTTCCCAAGTTCATTAGGGAATGAGTTAATATAAGATTTTTCATTAGAAATTATGATTAATTTGAATCAAGGTTTTCATGCATAGTAGAAATTGGGAATTTCCTAATTTTTGTTGAATTAATCATGGGGTAAATGATTAAGGGCATGTTTATTATATTTTAAAACATGCATGGAGTGATTTGAACTAGTAAAAATTAGATTTTGGGTTATGCCCTAAGTAAGGGTTAAAGAGGATTCTGGTGAATGGGCGATGTAAGCCATGAATTCAATAGTTTAAAAGGGTAATTTAGTTATTTACATGTTGTTTAAATGTTAATCATGTAAGATACCAGAAAAATATGTCAAGCAAAAAGGGTTCTTGCAATAATTAAGGAGAAACCCTAGTTTAATTAGTGTTTAGCACATGTTTGATGTTCATAGCCAGGGATTGGATAAAAAATGGTACTAATATGATGTATTGGATACATGATTATGAATGGGATTGTTGCTCTATATAGGATGATCTGATAGGGATGAAAAGGTATAGAGTTGGAGGAAAGGGTTTGGAGCTAAAGGCCTAAGGTAAGTAGGCGGCCCCTTATTTTATTCAAATGAATGGATGGGGATAGTGGGTATTCCATGTTTGTTTTTGTGCTTGCATATTTTAGATAAGGGATAGTGGATATCCTGTATATGTTTAAGAGTGAAGTTTATCTATTTTATGATTATTGAATGTCAAGGATAAGGAATATCCCTTGCATGACAATGATAGGTGTAAATTGTATAATATGGACATGTGAGTGATTGGGGATAGAGAGTATTCTGAGTCTTGTGTGTAAAGGTCATTATTCCTATGTTTGGATGTTTGAATAAAAGGGATTGGGAATATCCCACTGTTATATGTGAATGAGCTTGTGTATGGTTGTCTTATATATGTATATGGTTGTAAATGTTGATATGCATAAGGTTATACATGTTGGAATGATAGGAATAGTAAGTATCCCAAGTTGAGTCTGCATTTGTGATAATATGAATTGTGGATTGATGGGGAATAGTGTATATTCCCTGATCATATTTATAAATGATGTTTGTATGGATAGATGGTGATAGAGTTTATCCCATAAGTCTTATTTCAGTTATATAATTTATGAATGTATATATGAATAGAATGGGAAGCATTTTATGAGTTGTTTGTGGTGGCCGAATGGCATAGTTATGGGGTCATGCCTGTATGGCATAATCTAAGGTGTATTGTGTCAGAATGGCATATACTATGATGAGCCCAGAGTAGCGGAATGGTGAGGTGATGTGAGGTGCCTGAAAGGCATGTATATGACATGATTGTATATGTCTGTAGGGTGTAGAGCATTGTGGTGAATTAAGGAGGACTAGAACCTCCTCATTATATATTCATGTTGTGATAGTTTGTATTTATATTCTGGATGAGAATATATGATTGTTGATTTAATATTACTTTATATTTTTGCCTACTTATGGAGTTTCCCGGACTCACGCATTCTTATGTTAAATGATTAGCTGACATGTCAAGTGAAGACTCCCAACTGCAGATTGGAACTGGTGAGCAAAAGTAGAAGATATTAATGGTATGACAATATGTGGGGATTAGAATCCCATGATATTCTTGTATGTTGATTTAATTTTATAATTATAAAGTTCATGATGTAATTTTGTAATTTTAGTTAGAAAGATTCCAATGATGTATAGTGTGTTACAGTAAACCATTTAAGTATGATATTTGTAACACCTAGGGTGTTAAATTTTTAGTAATTCTGTGTTGACTAATGGAGAAGTGTAATTTTTCAATGAAATGATTCATGTATGTATGAAAGTTTTGTGAAATTTTGCCAATCAAAATCACATGTGCATGATTATGTGACATGCTTACAAGTTAATTGAGGTAAATTTTGTGCAATTATGTTATATTTAATGTGGAATAAATGATGAAAAAAGAATGAGAAAAGAAAGGTTGAAAATGGAGAAATAATAAAAAAAATAGGGTGAGCCAGCGAACTGGTGCCAGCAAGACCAAAATGGGTGCCGTGAAGTTGGCAAAAGGCAGTAGAATGGGGCGGTGGTAGCGGGCTAGGAGCCGCGGCACTGGATCTGGTGCTAGCAATTCCAGTCGGCGATAAAGACAAGCCAGACAACTTTTTCAGCTAGTGTCCATCCAATTTTTTCTCTAATCCCGTTATACATCATTTTTAGCCATTTTAGCTAGGAAATCATCTTGCCTAGCTAGATAAACTAGTAATTGTTTAGTTAAATCCAATTTTCACCTATTTAAATAGCAAAAAATGGAAGAAAATGGAAGAAATGTTGGATTTTCATAAATTGGAAGGAGCAATAGGGAGATAGGAGCTTGCTCCTTCGATTGGGGAGGATGGCTATGCTTGAAAGTACACGTAAGCTTGATTTCCCGACCAAATTTTAGATTTCTAATTTTTAGGATTTTCGGAATAGTAGATTTTGGGTCTTAAATTAATGTATATGCTTATAAATTCATGGAGGAAATGAGTTAATACAGTGATTATTTTCATTTAGCATGAGAAATTCTTGATTTTCCTGAATTTAGGTTTTCATGCATAGTGAAATCCAATTCCTAATTTTTGTTGATTTAATCATGGGGTGAATGATGAATGACATGATTATCATGTTTTAGAACTGGTATAGAGTAATTTGGACTAGTGAAATCAAATTGATGTTTATGCCCTAGTTAGGGGTTAATGAAGATTCTGGTGAATTGGCTGTTTAAGTTGTGAATTGAGTAGATTTAAAACTTAATTGAGTTGTTTACATGTTGTTTAAATGTTAATTATGAAAGATACTAGATAAATATGTTGAGCAAGAATGCTTCTTATGATAATTGTGGGGAACCCTAGTTTAATTGATGGCTATGAAAGAAGTATTAATATGATGAGATGTATCGAATACATGATTATAAGTAGGATTGTTGCTCTCTATAGGATGATCTAAGAAGGATGAAAAGGCATAGAGCCGAGAGATATGGTTTGGAGCTAAAGGCCTAAGGTAAGCAGGTGCCCCATGTTAATTCAAATGAATGGATAGGGATAGTGGGTATCAAATGTTAGTTTTTGGGCATGCATGTTTTTGATGAGGGATAGTTGATATCCCCTATATGTTTAAGATTGAGGTTTATCTATTTTATGATTATTAACTGTTGAGGATAAGGAATATCCCTTGGATGGCAATGATAAGCGTAAATGCTTTTGATATGGACATGTGAGTGTTAGGGATAGGAAGTATCCCATGGCATTGTATTTTCTTGTGTATGGATGTTTGAATAAAAGGGATTGGGTGTATATGGTTGTCTCATATATGTATATGGTTGTGGAAATTGATATGCATAAGTTGCATATTAGATTGATCGAAATAGTGTATGCTTTTATGATAATATAAATGGTGGATTGATAGGGGAATACTGTATATTCCCTAATTGTATTTAGAGAGACATTTGTATGGATAGATGGGGATAGAGTTTATCCCATAAGTCTTGTTTAGTTATATAATCTATGCATGTATATATGAATGGAATGGGATGCATTCCATGAGTTGTTTGTGGTGCCCGAATGGCACAGTTATGGGGTCATGCCTGTATGGCATTGTCTGATGTGTATAGTGTCTGCATGACACGTTGTATGGTATGATGAGCCTAGAGTGTTTGAAAGATGAAGTGATGCAAGGTGGCCAGAGGGCACGTATATGATATGATTGTATACTCCTGAAGGGTGTAGAGCATTGTGGTGAATTGAGGAGGAAGTGAGCCTCCTAAAAATGTATATGCCTGTTATGATTCTTTAACGATCTATATTCTTGTTCTGTATAGGGGAACATGTGATTGTTGAATTCTTATTATTTTATATTTCTGCCTACTTACTGAGTTGCTTGAACTCATGCCTTCTTATGTTAAATTTTTAGTTGATGGGTTAGTTAAAGAATCCTAACTAAGGATTGGGACTGGTGAGCAAGATATGAAGATATTTTAGTTGTGGTAAGATGAAATGGGGATTGGAATCCCTTAATTTAAATGTAATTATATTTGATTCAAAGATTGTATAATTTATAATTATAGTTTAAAAAGTATCCAATTATATGGCATGTCATAGTAAATCATTTAAGTATGATAGTGAGAATGGATTTGTATTAATCTAGGGTAATGCATTTCCATCATGATCCAATTCCGATCTTAGGTGGAGCCGTGTGTGTGGGTCTAGGTATTTTAGATATAATTATTGTTTTATATTATGGAAATGTCAATTTTATTTGATTTCATTCATGTATATCAAGTTTAAATGTCTATGATATAGAGCAGACTCTGCTGGATTTTGGGTAGGATATTTACCTTAGAATTAGGGTAATTCTAAGAATATGGTAAGATTTCCCTTCTTCGTCCCGTATCGGCCCTAATGTGTCATGGTCAAAATGCATAGGGTGGGAGTGCAGGCCATTACAAATGGTATCAAAGCTGGTGACTTATCTTTGTGATAAGTCCTGCTCATCTATGTGAGAGCACTAAGTTTAGATTCATGATGACAATGGTTGTGAGAAAGAACTAGAAAATGACATGCGAATACTAGTTTATGGATTCATGAGAAAAGGTTAGCTCAAAGATATATATATATATGAAGGCATGATAATGAAATTACAACATGTAAACAATAATGATAAAGTGGTGAGATTATAGCTATCAATGAAATGAAAGAGAAAGTGCTATGATAGCATAAAGTAGCATTTGTTTACTATGGGCAGGTTAGCACAGGGAAGCGTAATGGTGCCCATAGGCACATCTTACTAGCCTATTTGTTCATAATGTTTATGAATGTGAAAGTGGAAGGGTGAAACTATGATGTTTCATGAGTTGGCATGTGTGCCTAGATTGTGTGAATTTGTGTGATCAGTTGATATAATGTAACGTATTGTGGTATAAGTCCCAGATGTGTATATGGGTGAATGGTTGTTGTATATGTTTTGTTGAGTTATTCATTTTGGAAATGAATAGATTGTGTAATCAATTGTATATCGTGAAATTTGATTGTTGCGTGAATGCTATGATTACGATATGTGATAGCCGTGAAATATGGACAACTTTGAAAATGCTTGAATGCCTTAGTGGCATAGACTCCATGACACCTATAGGGTGTAGGCATGTGTTATTGGCATACTTTGACTGAATGTTGTTAATGACTGCTTATATATGCAATTCGACTGAAATGGATTGTCATGTGTATTTGAGCATTCCTTTATGATTGAAATGCCAGGATGGCATTTTTATGACTATGAAGGGGATGGCATTAATGTAATTGATATGTTGGGATGATATAAGGCATTTTGATGTATTGATTTGAATGACTTATAAGTGGCTATTGGCTTAATTGAATGAATGATTGATTGTTATAAAGGATGGTATGACTTGTGAGTGTTTTGATTATGCTTGTGTATTCCCCTATATGATTAGCATTGCATGTTGCTCTAAGCCGAGCTGTTTGATTGATGCATCGATTAATGCAATTTGTATATGTGAGTTGTGATTTTTGTATGTGTGAAATTATGTGATCTATTATATGCGGTGCATGGGGGGGAATGTGACGGCCTGAATGGCCAGATATGATACACTTGAATAGCAGGAGGGCTCAAATGGCCGGATATGATACACCAAAATGGAGGGAGGGACCGAATGGCCGGATATGATACGCTTGAATGGCATGATGGCCCAAATGGCTAGATTGGATATGCCTTGGAGGCAAGGCCTGCATGGCCAGGAATGATATAGAAGCCCAAATGGCCTAGCTACAACCTGTGATGGTAGGAAGACCTGTGATGGTCTAGATTCCGCCTGTGATGGCGATGAGGTCTGTGATGACTAGGTCTTGACACCCATGTAGGTGGAGGCCTGAATTGCCTTGGGCTTAACTACAAAGCTTGGATAGCCCAGATATGATAGGGTAGCTTGGATTATCTTGAGTACCTAACACCCGAATAGGGTGGAGGCCTAGATGGCTTGATATGGAGATGCCAGATTAGGATGATGATTGGAGGGTCCGAGTTAGATATGTTGGCCTAGGATTAGCCTAGATTGATACTAATTAGTCCTGGATGAGCATGCTTTTAGATTGCATTGTGTTGATGTATATTTTTGACAGCATATTATAAAGCTATTGCATTGTGTAATTACTGTTATTGTATTGAATAAAAATGTATGACTAGCATGACAGCCTAGATGGCCTAGATATATCATAACGTTGTGAGATATGGATGTGTCATAATGGCACAGATGTGTTCTGGCATAGTTAACATATGGTCCCTATGGAGTAATGAGGGCAGGATGCCACAGAGGGAAATAGTGAAGTTGTCATGGACGTGGCAAGTTTCATTGCCTGGGGCATAGGGAGAGACCAATGTGTAATATATAGTGGATAGAAATGATAAAACCTTGATAAGGCTGAATTGATATTGATAATGACAATAGGAGGAATGAGATTGCCTAATGATAAGGCAATGTAAGGATTTTGATTAAGTGTTTGTGCTAATGATGAAAAATGTAAATATGTATCTATTGCACATGTGTGTATTTATGTATGTATGACCATATGTCATGAAAGTATAATCCCATGTTGTAGGGTATATGTGAATTATAAACTTACTCGATAATGAAAGTTTTGAGGTTGAAACATTTTGTAAGGAGGGTGGTCTGTAACACCCAGGGTGTTAAATTTTTGATAATTATGTGTTGACAAATGGAAAAGTGTGATTTTTCAATGAAATGATTCAAGTGTGTATGAAGTTTATGAAAGTTTCATGAAATTATGCCAATCAAAATCACAAGTGCATGATTATGTGACATGCTTAAAAGTTAATTAAGGTAAATTTTGTGTCAATATGTTATATTTTATGATGAATAAATGATGGAAAAAGAATGGTAAAAGAAAGGTTGACAATGGAGGAAAAATGAAGAAAATAGGGTGAGCCAGTGACCTAGCATTGACGGTGCCAGAATGGGCATCATGGTGCTCGCGAAAGGTGGTGGTAAGGGGTGGTGGCAGCGAGCTCGGTGCTGCAGTGCTAATTGGTGATAAACCTTGGTTAGCTAATTTTTTTGGCTAATTTCCATCCTGTTTCTTCTCTGGTCCATTCCATTCTTTCTTCTCTTTTGCCCTAGCTCCATTATAAATAATTTCTAGCCATTTTAGCTAGGAAGTCATCTTGCCTAGTTAGATAAACTAGTGATCTTTCAGTTAAACACAATTTTCACTCATTTGAATAGTGAAAAATGAAAGAAAATAGAAGAAATGTTGGATTTCCACAAATTGGAAGGAGCAATAGGGAGCTGGGAGCTTGGTCCTTCGATTAGCGAGGATGGCTATGCTTGAAATTGGAGGTAAGCTCGATTTCTTGAATAAATTCTAGATTCCTAATTTTTAGGATTTTGGGAATAATTGATTGTCCAAATTATTATTTCTCACAAGTGTACGGACTTATAGCAATATAGTACACAATGCAAGGGTCGATCCCACAAAGAACAACAAACCAACTTAATTAATCTTAGTTACTAAGTATATAACTAAACAGACTTGGAATAAGGATTGGTCTAATTTCATAAACTTAATAGAATAAAAGAAAATAAATATCTAAAGATAGTGCAGAGAGATTAATAAGATGAAGAAGTTTAGGGATCCGATTTCACCACAAGATGATAAATCTTTGCCAATGGAATGTTGGATTTAATCCCTCACTTGGGTTCGTTCTTTCAAAAGTAAGATTATCACCATTAGGTGTGTGGGTTTAAATCAAGTGCTTTCACTCATTCCAATTATCTATAGTGTGTAGTATAATTGAGGTAAAAACCCATTAAGTGCAAGAACATAAGAACCAAAATAGAATGGTCTAGCATATGGTGTGTACCTTAACCATGCTTTGATAAATAATCTAAATCATAATATTGGTGATCAAGCAATAAAATAAATTAAATCATTACAAACAACATCATGAATAGAATAAGATCATCTAGCATTAATAATATCTAACAATCCATAACAAAGAGTATCAAAAAGGGTTACATCTTCACCCTAAAAAAAGGGATTTAGTTCTAAGAGAAAATAAAATAGCTCCCTGAGACAAGATATAATAATGAAGAACATCTTTGCTCTTTTTTCTCTCTTACTTGTAATCTCTTCTTCTTCTCCATGAGAAATCTCCTGAATAATGGCTCTAAATAGAGAGAAAAACTCCAAAAAACAAAAGTGGGAAGAACGTTTGAAAAACCCCAACTTTTTCCTTAAAAACCCTCAAAATATGCTACTAAGGAAAAATTTTGCACAACATGTCCACTGCTGCCACCGGATGTTACCGACCGTGGTGGTCTAGTTCTGGCACCAATGACACTAGGTGGGGGCTAACGACACTGACTTGCTGCCTTGGTTCATGTTACTTTTTCACTCCATCTTTGTAGCTATTCTCTTTTCCAACTCGAGCTTCTTCTTTTTCATTCTTTTTCTCTTCTTTTTCCATCTTCAAGGCACCTATAAAATCCAATAAATATGCATTAAATTCATCTAAAAGAGACTAGGATTAGCAAATAAATAAGCCTAAACATGTGTAATGTAAGTGTATGAAATTCACTCATTGATTGTGCATTTTGGGAATTAAATTAATGTATATGCTTATAAATTCATGGAGGAAATGAGTGAATAGAGTGATTATTGTGATTTAGCATGAGAAATTCTTCATTTCACTAAATTAGGTTTTCATGCATAGTGAAAATTGGAAAATCTTGATTTTTATTGAATTAATCATGAGATAAATGATGAAAGGCATGATTATCATGTTTTAGAACTGGTATGGAATGATTTGGACTAGTAAAATCGAATTTATGATTATTCCCTAGTCAAGAGTTAATGAGGATTCTTGTGATTGGGTTGTGTAAGCCTTGAATTGAGTAGATTTAAAGCTTAATTGAGTTATTTACATATTTTTTAAATGTTAATTATGTAAGATACCAAATAAATATGTTGAGCAAGAAGGTTTCTTGTGATTATTATGGGGAACCCTAATTTAATTGATGTTTATCACATGTTTGATGATTATAGCCTGAGATTGGCTATCAAAGAAGTATTAATATAATGAGATGTATCAAATACATGATTATAAATGGGATTGTTGCTATGTACAAGATGATCTAAGAAGGATGAAAAGGCATAGAGCTTGAGAGATATGGTTTGGAGCTAAAGGCCAGAGGCAAGTAGGTGCCCCATGCTAATTCGAATGAATGGATGGGGATAATGGGTATCCCATGTTTGTTTTCGGACATGCATGCTTTGGATGATGGATAGTGGATATCCCATGTATGTTTAAGATTGAGGTTTATCTGTTTTATGATGATTGAATGTTGGGGATAAGTAATATCCCTTGGATGCTAATGATAGGTATAAATGCTTTTGATATGGACATGTGAGTGTTGGGGATAGGAAGTATCCGATGTCATTATGTATTCTTGTGTATGGACGTTTGAATAAAAGGGATTGGGGATATCCTCATGTTGGAATGATCTTGTGTATGGTTGTCTCACATATGTATATGGTTGGGAACATTAATATGCATAAGGTCATGCATGTTGGATTAATAGGGATAGTAAGTATCCCAAGTTAAGTATGCTTTTGTGATAATATGAATGGTGGATTGATAGGGAATAGTATATATTCCCTTATTGTATTTAGAGTGACATTTGTATGGATAAATGGGGATAGAGTTTATCTCGTAAGTCTTGTTTTAGTTATATAATCTATGAATGTATGTATGAATGGAATGGGAAGCATTTCGTGAGCTGTTTGTGGTGCTTGAATGACACAGTTATGGGTCATGCCTGTATGGTATAGTCTGATGTGTATGGTGTCTACACAGCACTTATTATGGTATGATGAGCCTAGAGTGTTGAAAGGTGAGGTGATGTGAGGTGCCTAGAGGGAACGTATATGGTATGATTGTATATGCCTAAAGGGCATAGTGCATTGTGGTGAATTGACGAGGAAGAGAGCCTCCTGAAAATGTATATGCCTGTTATGATTCTTTAATAGTTTGTATTCTTATTCTGCAGAGGGGAACATGTGATTGTTAAATTCTTATTAATCTATATTTCTGCCTACTTACTAATTTGCATGGACTCATGCCTTCTTATGTTAAATTTTTAGCTGACAGGTTAGTTAAAGAATCCTAACTAAGGATTGGAATTGGCGAGCAAGATATGAAGATATTTTAGTTGTGGTAAGATGAAATGGGGATTGGAATCCCTTAATTTAAATATAATTATATTTGATTCAAAGATTGTATAATTTATAATTATAGTTTAAAAAGTATCCAATTATATGACATGTCATAGTAAATCATTTAAGTATGATAGTGAGAATGGATTTGTATTAATCTAGGGTAATGCATTTCCATCATGATCCGGTTCCGATCTTGGGCGAATCTGTGTGTGTGGGTTTGGGTATTTTAGATATAATTATTGTTTTACATTATAGAAATGTCAATTTTATTTGATTTCATTCATGTATATCAAGTTTAAATGTCTATAATATAGAGCAGACTCTGCTGGATTTTAGGTAGGATATTTACCTTAGAATTAGGGTAATTCTAAGAATATGGTGAGATTTTCCTTATGAATAAGGGAAATGGTAGCATCCCGCATCAACTCCAATATGGCTTGGTCAAAACACGTACGGTGGGGGTGTGGGATGTTATAATATTGTGAATGGATTTGTATTAATTTAAGAAAATGCATTGCCATCATGATATGGTTCTGATCTTGGTCAAAGCTGTGAGTGTGGGTCTGGGTATTTTAAATATAATTATTATTTTATATTATAGAAATATAAATTTTATTTGATCTCACATATGTATATAAGGTTTAAATGCACATAATATAGGGAACACTCTGTCAGATTATTAGTAGGATATTTCCCTTAGGAATAGAAGAGTTGTGAGATTTTGGGAAGATTTTCTTTATGAAGAAGGGAAATGGTAGCATTCCGCATTGGCCCCAGTATGGTGTGATCAAAATGCATAGTGTGGGGGTATGGGGCATTACAGATGATACAAGAGCTAGTGACTTATTTGTGTGATAAGTTCTGCTCATCCTTATGAGAGCACTAAGTCTAGATCCATGATGGCAATGGTTATGAGAAGGAACCAGGAAATGACATGCCAATACTAGTTTATGGATTCATGAGAAAATTTTAGCTTAATGATAATATGAAGGCATAAGAAAGGAAGTAGGGCATGTAAATGATAATGGTAAAGTGTTGCGATAGCACAAAATTGTAAGTTAATTACTGTGGGCAGAGTAGCATAGGGAAGCATAGTGTTGCTCATATGCCCACTTGGTTGGCATGTTTGTTTCATAATGTTTGTGAATGTGAAAGTGGAAGGATGAAAGTATGAAGTTTCATGAGTTGGCAGGTGTGCCTTGATTGCGTGAAATATTATGATTAATTGGTTGATTGTATTATGTTATGGCAGTAATCCTAGATGTGTATCTAGGTGGATGGCTGTAATGCCTGAGGCATTAAGTATTAAGATATTGGTGGTGAGGTTAGTGTCCTAGACACTAAAGATGGGATTAAGTGGAGGGTGGCACCATTAGCATGGTAAATGATTGAAGAAGTTGTAAAGAAATTGCTATGGAAACTGAATCGTATAACAAAAATGGTGTCATTGGTAGTTTCTTGAGTGAAATGAACCCAAATAAGTGATTTGGAGTAAAGTCATGTATATGACTAGAGGGACTAGTGTAGCATGATTGTTATGTGTAATATGATATGAATGAGATATTGAATTTAAAATTTTGTGATGATTTTGTGGTTATGAATTATTGAGTTGAATGCTATGTAAAAAGAACTCAAGAGGTGATTTTTAGCAAATGGCCTCAAGTGAGGTGGTGAATAGCATGGGCATGTTCCATTTCATGCATTTGATATGTGAAGTGATTATTGCGATATTTAAAGTGTTTTATGTGAAATGGGACTATTAGTGATCTTTTATAAGTACAAATTCTAGAATTGAACAGTTCTTTGCAATGGATGAGTTAAGATATTGGTTTAGGGATGATAAATTGATATAATCTCTATTATTTGAGAGAGATTAATATGTATTTGAATGTGATAGGATTATGTTAAAATTCCATCTTAATGAGAGATTAAATAGCTAAGGAAAATTAAGGTTTAAAGCGAAAGAAAATCCATAAAATATTTGACAACAAGTTGATGTTGCAACACAAGAATTTGGTGTTGCAACATCGTTTTAGATGGGAGAAAATAGGGGCCTCTAGTAGGAGGATGCTATAGCATAGAAATTGGATGCCCCGACATCACTACAGCGTGGGGCAAATGTTTAGGCATGCCACAACATAGGTTTTTGATGTCATAACATCAGTCCTATGGTGCACCAGAGTAGCAAAAATTTTGACTTTTTAAAGGCTTGACTCTGTCCTATTTTCTTATTGTCTCGTTCCGTTTTCTTTACCATGCCCTAGCTTGTATACCCAACCCCTCTAGATGTGGATTTTTTGCCATATTGCTAGGAAAACAAGTTGATTCAGGTATGTAATCATTCATGCTTGTATCCTAGCCAAAAGTTTATCTTTTTGGATGATGCAAAAAATGAAAACTCAATTTTCTTGCACCCTATGAAGGTTATGGAGAGTTTTGGTGTGGATTTTGATATTTTTAGGGAAAACTTTGTTGAAGTTTTAATAGATTTTCCATTAAAATTTGTAAATTGGGAAAGGGAATAATGAAATGTAAAGGTGTCTTGGAATGGGACCCAAGTACCCCCCCCCCCCCCCTAAAAGTGGGCTAGTCGAGATGAAAATAAAGGCAAATAACCAAGGTCACACCTCAGAAGGTGGAGCATGACAGAGTGGTATCAGAGCCCAATTACTTGTTGTGTGATAAGTTTGAGTTTAGAGATGAGCCCAGAACCCTGATGGAATTTGATATTTGGAAGAAATAGAAAATGACATGCCAATAAGAGTTTATGAACTTATTAGAATTATGGAAGAACATAGAAATGAAATCAATTGTATGTTGAAGGTGTGAGTAAAGGAATAGAGGCACTGACGAATTGATAGAAATGATGCTTTAATGATCTAAATATGGTTTGATTTAGTGTTTAAATAAGATGAGATGATAAAAATTTGTTATGATTAGAGTAGCGCATGGAAGCGTGGTGATGCTTATATGGATCTTGTTGAATGTTTGAATGTTATTATTTTACAGGGCATTGGGAATTTGAATCAATGAAACTATAAGTTTCATGAATAAGCATGGGAACTGAATTCAATTTGATTTGTCTAATTGAATTGTGATGGAATCATTGGGTCCTTTGCTAAAAATGATTGTGTGAATTTTGTTGGCTATTCACTTACTTTGATTGAATGTATGTAAGTAATTTTGAATGTTGCTTCATATGCTTTATGGATATAGATGGCTTTTGTAATATGTTTTATGGAAATAGATGGCTATTGTAAATGATGATATGTTAATTTGTGTATCATTGAATAACTTTACTTATGAATAATTGGATTGAATTAATTAGTGGATAGGAATAGTGACTATCCCATTTGTTTGACTATATGTGGGTTACTATAAGTGATGTGTTGATGTTATGAATTAGAAGGATAAAAGTTTGTATTTTAGATATTTGTTTGGAAAGTTATTTATCTAGTTATTTGTGGAATTATAGTGTTAGAGTGATATTGTATTATATGATGAAATGATATGAATTTTGATTGATAAATTTGTATATTCCTCAAGATATTTAATTAAGAATTGGGTGCATACTTAAAATTTGGAATGTTTCATGGATTAAGATCCAATTGTATGCTTGTATTTGGATATTGGTTAGCATACCATTGTTATAGAATTGAAATTGGATGTCTGTTTTGAAAACCGATTGACATTTAATTGTAATAGGGGCTATAGGTTAAATGATTGAATTGCTTTGATTAAGATATATGATTGATAAAATATTATGCATATGTAATGTGATGTTATATGACATAAGATAAGTCAATTGGGTTAGTGCAATGGTATGATGATATGTTAGAAGCATTTGATGGCATGATGCCAGAATGATAGGACAATTGGTTACTTAAGTGATGCATATGCCAGGGTTTGTCTATTCCTGGGCTTGATTATTTAATTGAGGTTTGACTATTTGGTTATATGATTGAGGTTTGAATGTCTCCAGGATGGCTCTTTTGTTTTTTTTTTTATGATTCCATTCACTAAAACAACTTGACAGGGGGCCACCTGTCCTGTCTAATTAAAGGACTTGACACACTCGGGGTGACGGCTATCAGGGTGGCAGTATGGTGGCATTTGTAGCATTTATGAGGATGTACGTACCTTGATGAGGAACGGAGCCTTGCGGGGATTGGCACTTGGTTGAGAATTTATGTCCTAATAATGTAAAATTTGATTAAAATTTGGATGAGAAAAATGAAAAGATATGATCCGTATGATGTATCATTATGTACCATATAAGATAGAACATCTATATAGTATGTACCATTAAAGGCTATATGTGATTGCCCTAATTGATGTAGATAGTGACTCTGATATCCTTGTGTTGTAGTAAGGGAGAGATGCCATTAGTGGTAACCATGATGCCACCATGGATCTGGTAACATTAGTTGCCGGGGATATAGGAATTAATTGATCTACATTAGTAAGAGAAAAATGTGATGAATTATGGTTATATAAATATATATAACGACTGATGATGTTGTGTACACTTGGTTAATGACTAAGTCCATTTGGTTAGTGGTTGAGTCCACTTTGATGATGGCTGATGCCATTTGTTTGTGACTTGTCCACTTAGGTATGGTTGAGCCCACTTTGGTTTGTAGCCTCCTTAAGCGTGGTATTGGTTGATAGTAGGCAAACAAAAGTACGAATACATTAGTTTGTATTAGCCACATGATAGTAGTTCCATTTGCATGGATAAGATTGATTTGGTGATGTATGGATGATGGGACTCATGTGGATGGTAGTATGGAATAAGATTGCATAACCTAAATTGATAGACAATATACATCATGAGTATGAAATTAAAGTTGTATTATCATTGTCTTGTACTATCATATTAGTATTGGTAAACAATATTACATAGCATATTATGAAATTATAGTACTTGGACTTATTGAAATTGTATCTATTAATGCCCTATGCGACAAGAAGATGCTTTTTGATAAAGCGGATTGTAAGGTGATGGACTAAAATTTGATACCTTTGTTTTGGAACTTAATGTTTCAAGGAAGAAACTTTTTATAAGGGGGTAGTTAGTAATGCCTAAGGGATTAAATTTTGAGACATCGGTGGTGAGATTACCATCCTAGCCATTAGGCACATGAATAAGTGGAGCGTGGCACCATTAGCATGGGAAATGATTGAAAACGTTGTAAAGAAATTGCTATGGAAACTAAATTATGTAACTAAAATGGTGCCATTAGTAGTTTCTTGAGTGAAATGAACCCAAATAGTGATTTGGAGTAAAGTCATGTATATGACTAGAGGGACTGGTGTAGCATGATTGTTATGTGTAATATGATATGCATGAGATTTTGAATTGAAAATTTTCTGGTGATTTTGTGGTTATGAATTATTGAGTTGAATGCTATGTAAAAAGAACTCAAGAGGTGATTTTTGGCAAATGGCCTCAAGTGAGGTGATGAATAGCATGGGAATGTTCCATTTTATACATTTGATGTGTGTGAAGTGATTATCGCGATATTTAAAGTATTTTATGTGAAATGGAACTATTAGTGATCTTTTATAAGTATAAATTTTGGAATTGAATAGGTCTTTGTAATGGATGAGTTAAGTTAGTTGAGAGAGATTAATATGTCTTTGAATGTGATAGGATTATGTTAAATTCCATCTTAATGTGCGATTAAATACCTGAGGAAAATTAAGGCTCAAAGTGGAAAAGAATCCATAAAATATTGGATGGCAAGTTGATGCCACGACACAAGAGTTTGGTGCCGCGACATTATTTCTGAAGGGAGAAAATAGGGGCATTATATTTGCCTTTTAGAAGCTTGAAATCCTCATATAAATCTTCTAAAATTTGTTGGAAATTGGGAGTTTCAGATTTAGAGAATACCTCATTATCATGAATAACTATGAAGCTCAGAGTAGTAATCCATTCTCCTTTATCTTCACTTGAATTTTTGTGAATTGATTCTTTTGATATTCTTTGTTCCTACACTAAATCAATTTATTTGGTCTCTTAGACCTTATCAATTTTGTCATAAATGATTTCTAATTTATTCCAGATATCTTTAGCATAACTACACAGATATTCTATCAAACTCAATGGGGAACAAAGCATAGTATAGGCAATTTTTTGCTTTAGCATCACTTTCTATAACGTTTATGACCTCTTGAGTGTATTTCTCATCAATATTGAGGACTGCAATGTCATTTTTGGTAATGAGCCATAATTGGTAGTCAGTGGTGATTATAAAATTTTGGATTTTTACTTTCCAAGACCCATAACATGTGCCATCAAAGTATGGAGGTCTCGAGCCCTCAGCAGGAGTGTTGTAGAATGAATTCGGCCATAGGGATCTGTTCACAAGTTAAAATCTACTAATCAAGAGTAACTAGTTTAGCCTACTCTAATACCACTTATTGGTCCCATACAGTAGGTAGCTAAAGAGGGGAGAGGTGAATTGAGTAGAAAAAAATTATGACCAAATAAAATTAACGTGTTGAAAAGGAATGGAAATTAAATCAAGTAGCATAAGACACTGAAGAATTTTATAGTGGTTTGGCCCAACTTCATACCTACTCCACTCTCTAAGTTAGCTTCCCTTACTGCACTCAAGTTTCGCTAACACAAGTTAGTTTTCCATGAGCTTACTAACAAACTCATACATTGGTTTTCCCGAGCTAACTAGAAACTGATACAATTGTTGGTTTCCAAGCTCACCAATGAACTTATACAAAGGTTGGTTTCCAAGATCACCAACAAACTTATACACAGCAAGTCTCTCTACTTGCTGAGGCAGATAACATGCAAGAGAGTTGTACAATAATTTGCCTCTTTGCAAAGTAGATTTGTACACAAATGAAAAGAAGTTGAAATGGGTATTCAATGTAAAGCAATGGACAATAATACTCTAGATATAGAGTGATGATAAAGCTTGAAAGTTGATTAGAGCACAGTGGAGATTGCATATCTTGGAAGAAAAGCTTTTTCTTCTTGAGAGTAAAATGCTCTTTACACTCTTTTTCCTTTTTCTCTTTTATTGTTTTTCTTCTTTTTTCTCTGTGCTACCTTTATACTATCTTTTAATTTCACGCATTAGTGGTAGATGACTTCCATTAAATGTCAAAGACTATTCTGATTATCTTCATCTGAGAAAAGTTTTCTAATTAATTTGTATTAGCTAGAAAGTCTATAGCGTCGTTGAAAGAATCTTTTAAGTACTTTCCTTCTAAGGAAAGAAGAAAGGTTTCATTAGAAGGACACAACATCTAGAAATGGAATTGTTAATAGAGAGGAGAATGCTCCATTTGAATTTTTTTCTCCCTAAGCTGATTCACTTTTAAGTGTCTTAAATTCATAGAAGAGTTCTTCGTAGGTATAACCAACTTTGTCCAAAGTAAGTGGCAACCAATCATATGAGGTTTCGTCTAAATGTCTCAACCTATATTTGCCTAAAATACTTTAGTTTGTTTGAAATAAAATTTGGACAAATTGACTCTGAGTGAGAAAAAAATCCATGCGATGGAATCTTGTCTTTGTCTGAAGTGATTATAGGATCTTGCTTCATCCAAAGTTAATTTCGAACAAAGTAAGTCTTTATGAAATGCAAGGACATTCAATTATATTCCAACTTCTCTTGAGAACTGGTTCAACTTTATCCAAAATAAAATAACCATGGTGATATCAGTTTGTCCAAAGTTTTACTATGCTTCATTGATTTGGTTTCATCTTTTAGCCTCTGTCCTAACTTTATTCTTCGTATGAATAAGATATTGTCCGAGTCCAGCTGAGGCAAGCCATAGTCTGAATTTGGGCAATAATTGAAATTTCGTCCGTAGTGCCTTGGAAATGTATATGATACCATATATGTCCTTTTACTGAAGAGTAGTCTTGAGTACTTAGATCGAATGATTAAATCATACTTAGACACTTTGAAATGCTTGGATGTTCATGATTTTATATTTTATGGCTTCTACAATGTTTAAAGTTTTAGTATCATTCTTTCTTTGAGTATTTACGTTTTCTTCTAGTGTGAATATAATCTTATGGATTTTTGTCTCTGATATAATCTTATATGTGTTGTCCATTACTACACACTTGGTAAGATAACAATTAGTACCTTAACTATTCATTCATATGTTTTTGCTCATCATCTGTGACACACCAGGATTTTCAAGTAAGGAAAAGTTTTTGTAAATATTTCTTTTGGGTATTCATGAGATGACTTGAGGTGAGGATGAAAATTTTTCTAGATTAGATCATTATATATATGTAAATTACTTATGAAGTTAATTTGTGTAGTGAGCAATAAAGTATACTAAAAAGAAGCTGAATATGAAAATAGTGTCACTTGTATGTAATTTTCGGCACAGAGGTTGGATGATTGAGAAAATCTTATCAAAAGAAAAGTTGTAGATCTTGAAATTACCTTTCCAAATTATTAAGAATCAAATGATTTGGACATTGATGAGAAAGCTATGCCTAATGCACTAAAACTGCTCCTAATGGATAATTAAGGACAAAAATGAGGGATTAACTTGATAATTTTAAAATTTTGTGTATTATTTATGCAAAATAATTTTGAAAATTTGTATGGAAGACCCATTGAGATAAATATATGCGTATAATGTGAAATTTGTAAATGATTTATTAATTTTACGTGATATTTAAGGTTTAATTATTAAGTGGGTGAGTAATGGTCCATAATTTAAACAAGGCTTGATATCATGATTAAAAGGTTTTATACCTAATTATTTGAGGAGATTAATTATGTATTCTTAAGCATATTTGAAAAGGGATACATTAACCACATTTTATTGAGGAGATTAATGGAGAAATAGGGTGGCACATGTATGGTATGGACGTGCATCTCTAGAGTGCCAAAACAGGTTAGGGTTAAGTGCTCCATCATCTATCCCAAAACACCCAATTGCACCTTAGCCATTGTCCTTCACACCCCTAATCCACGTGATATTTGCTAGGAAAATTACCTGTTTGGAGTGTAATCTTCATCCACGTTCGAATTGCTCCCATCCCCTTCCATTTGAGACATGCAAAAGAGAGGAAAGGACCTATTTCCCTTATGTGTTGTTGCCGTTCACAGAAGGACTTAAGGATTTGACTTAGTTTTCATTTCCAGAGAAGGATTAACACCCAAAATATGTTGGTAAGCTTCTTTCCCAACTCAATTTTGAAGTTTTGTTTAGGGTTGGGTTGTGTAGTTCATGGCAGTAGTTTGGGGTGGGTTTTTGCGCTATTTATGATGGGGATTTTCATGGGGAGAATGGCCCTAACATATAATTCATCATTTTTATGAAGATTGAGAAGGATAGACTTGTGTATGTTGCTGTCCACAAAGTGGACAACAACACACTTGAAGATTGGACATGATTTGCATGTAGGGGGATGTTTGGACTATTGGTATGATTAATTTAGGGTTTAATTGATTCAATCATGTTGTTATTGTGATTATAAATATCTTGGATTTTTGTGTTAAGTGGCTGAAATTGATAAGTGAATAAGTTCTTAAGACATGTTTAATGGTATGTTTCAATAAGAAACAATGAAAAATTGAGGGATGAATTGGGGCAACCTATGTGATTGTTTTATGGGTTAATTAATTCAATTATGTTGGTATTATAATGCTCAAAATGTTAAAAATGGTGTTCAAATATTGAAATTAAAGGTGGAAAAGAGCATAGGTAATAAAGGGAGGCAAAATGGGTGTGACAAAAGTGGGCAGCGGGTGGCAGCCATGGCCCCCAAATAGTATGTTATGAAATTTAATATTTTATTAGTTATTTATTAAAGATGATGAAATGTTCTAATGTGATATATATGTAAGTTGACTCATTATGTGTGTAGTAGGGCTATGTAAGCATGAAAGACAAGTCAAATCAGGGAACATAAGGATTTCATAATGGCTTTCCATCAAGGTAAGTAGGATCTTTCTTGGTTGAATGTATGAATGAATGGGGATAGTAATTATCCCATGTTTTGTATCCGAGCATGTATACTTGATCAGGGATAGTGGATATCTTGTATTTTTCTAAAGGTTAACATTTATTAGATTTTATGAATACATGAATGTGGGGGATAACAAGTATCCCTTGGATTGTAAGGATTGGTATATCATTATGAT
The DNA here is from genome assembly GCA_036873735.1 of Pouteria campechiana. Classification (NCBI taxonomy): domain Eukaryota; kingdom Viridiplantae; phylum Streptophyta; class Magnoliopsida; order Ericales; family Sapotaceae; genus Pouteria; species Pouteria campechiana. Next base: position 22,217 of record JAYJMB010074778.1, read on the forward strand.
ATGAATATATGACTGCTAGGGATAGAAAATATCCCGTGTCTTTATGATACTTATTCTTGTGTATGAATGTCTAAGTGACAAGGATAAAGAATATCTCATTATTGTACCTGAATTGATAATTAAGACAACATATACATGTTTTAGTTGATGGGGATAGCAGATATCCCTTTATGTTGTATTAGTTGATGTATATTAGATGACGTGAATGTGTAAATTTATGATTGATGGGGATAAGGATTATCCTAGGATTATCTTTCTATTATATATTATGTATATGAGCATTCGTGGGGATTGAATATTCCCAAATTGTTTCTATGATAATTAAATGACTATGTGTCTTAATGGAATGGAAGTATTCCAGGAGAATGTATTATAGGTGATAATGATGTGTAGATATGCCTGAATGGCGTACAATGTATATTGGATTGATGAGGACTAGAGCCTCATGGGCCTATGTTTATGATGTGATTTCATTGTCATATTTTATCCATGTTCTAATTTAGAACATGTTATTTCTGATTAATTATTATTTTATATTAATCCTACTTACTAAGTTCACTCGGGACTCATGCCTTCTTATTCTTATTGTTTTTATTTAGCAGGTCAAGTAAAGAATCCCAACTGTGGGTTGGGATTGGTGAGCAAGATTTGAAGATGCACTCCTCATGTTATAATGATTTGGAATTATAATTCCATAGTGGAACTATATAATTGTATTTAAGATTTCAACTAATGTATAAAAGAAATGTAGTAGCATTTCATAACAAATTATTCATGATATTGTGTATGGTTTTGTATGATCCCACTGATATGTATTGCCATCATGATTCATTCCAATCTTGGGCAACTGTGGGTGTGTGAATATGTAAGGCCCTGGAAAATTTTACAAATGTAAATTTTTGTTATTGTAAAGTTTTGCTAATTTTGCCGGGTCGATAG
>JAYJMB010074789.1:0-68064 GCA_036873735.1 Pouteria campechiana
CAAGGTGCATCAATGCTTAGGCCTATGTGCTATCAAGGCACATCAACGCTCAGGCCAATGTGCTATTAAGGCTCATCAATACCAAAAATAGTTATGCCACAAGGCACAGCGATACCCCAAGGATGTCTATTGTATCTATAACCGCGTCCCCACCATGGCATGGTGGCACCCCATGGATGCCTATAGCATCAGTGGTAAGGTTGCCTCTCACCCTCCTAGTCTCTACCACAATGTGTCATCCAAGCATAATCATAACATATTGGTGGTACTAATGGGCTTCCATCACACTTCCAACATCTTATCACACCACACATCATCATACCAGATTGTTGGTCCCCTTGCTAAATGGTACCTCAAAAGGGGGATGAATTGAGCCTTCAAAAAATTTGGCCAATAACTTGAGACATGTGTTAAAAATAAGTGGAAGTAAATTTTATAGCACAAGTGCACAAGATTTTATAGTGGTTTGGCCCTTCCTAGATTCCTGCTCCACCTTTCTGAGTCAGTCTCCTCTATTGATCTTAGGTCCCACTAACACTTTGATCACTAACTACCTCGCTGGTTTTTAGAGTTCACCAACTAACTCATACACTTTCAACAAGTCCTTCTACTTGCTTTTCTCAATATATAAACAGGAAGCACCCTACTTGCTTTAACAAATACAAAAAAGAAATGCACAAATTAGTGCCTCTTACTTAGGTAGATTTGTACATATATTTAAAAGTAAGCAATAATGACATATGTATCAAACTCCTTGAAAGTGAAGATGATCTAGCTTTGAATGCTTTGATAATGTGAATTAGTTTGGAGTTGAAGAAGATGTTGAATCCTCTTCTAAATGCTTAAGTCAGAAATTTCTCTTTTTCTCTATCTTTCTATTGTTTTGTGTGTTCCTTTAATCATCCTTTTATAAGTTGTGAAGGAGATTATAGTCATTGTAAATTTTTATAATTTTTTCAAGCATTTGGTAGATTTGGTACTACATTTTACATGGTCTGGCTACAAAACTTCTGAGATAATTCTTTAGAAATTTTGATATTGTCTTATTATTAATTACCATTAGATCTCTTTTATTAGAGTTTCTGAAGCACATCTTGAAAATTTTTGAATTAAGTTTAGGTTTCAAATGCGGTCAATGATCATATTTTGGCTTCTGAAGATATTCTAAAGGTTGAATTTAGCCTCTAATACTCTTCTTGATTCTTGTATTTTTGAAGTTACTTCTGATGACCATCTGTATTATTTCTAAAGATCTTTTAATAATGTTCTAAGTTCAAAAACTTCTTCTAAGTTTATTCTATATCACAATTATCGATCTTTTGAGACATCTTTAAGACTTGAAAGCATTTCTAAAGTTCTTCTGATGAACTTTTGATTGCAAAGTCAACATTCTATATTGCTTCTGATAAGGTTTTGAGTGTTGATATTTCTTTTAAACTTATTCTATACCACAATTATTTGACTTCTGAAGCATCTCTAAGCCCTTGAATATTTTTGAAGTTCTACTAAAGAACTTCTAAGTATAGAAGTTTTCTCTTAAGTAAAGCATTTTACTTCTAAAGTTTTCTCTTAAGTAGAGCTTTATACTTCTAACATATTTTTGGAGACTAAGGAATGCTTCTAAACTACCTCTGAAGTGTGAGACTACTTGGGGGTTAATTCCGAGGATTACAATGTTTCTCTAAAAAAGGTTCTCACCTGTTTCTGAAGAGGTTTTGAAGTAGTTCTGAATACTTTTGAACTTCTAAGATTCACGCTTTGTCTTTGAAGTACTTCTAAATATTTTGTATTGCTTTTGAGTAATTTTTACTTGAGTATTCTTTTTAAATTTTCTTTTGAAGGCTTAATGTGATAAGCTTACAATTAACATTATTTATTATTTGTAGTTGCTCTCCTTAATCTATTTTGATATATAAATGCTGCATCACTTGAAAAGTAACTTGTTAGTACCTTAATTCTTTACTCATTTGTTTGTTCATCATCAAAACTTAGTTATTTAATTACATTCATCATCAAAATCAAGCTTAGTAGAGGGGTTAGACTTAACACAAACCTCCAACCACCAAACTCCCCAGGCACCCTATATATCATATCATGTAAATTCATACACATAAATACACATCTCACGTATACAAAATTGCAACAATCAAATGCATCAATCAAATTAGCTCAACCGCATAGAAAAATTTCAATGTCAATCATATGCGGGAATACACAATTTCATTAATCACGTTATCAACCAGAATGGTTCAATTCAAGTTGAATGGCTCAATTCAACCATAGTAAAATCCAATGTAAATTAACATGCATAACAATCCATCCAATCAAAGTGCTCACAAACAAACTGTGGGATACTCATTCAACGATACATGCATTCAATGATACATGGGCATGACATCAGTTACATCATCAATCATATCCATAGAATCCATCAAAATTCATTCACTTTTTAGTTAAATACATAATCCAATGAAACATATATTACGAGTCCATTTAACTAGATAAACATCTAGGGATTATGCCATGAAACGCCATATCCAATGAAATCAATCAAATAGCCAACTAGGGCTCACACAACCATTTTGACCGAATGGATTTAAGAATTCAATCACACAACCCATTAAAAAAAAATAAAATTGAATTTAGTTTTCAACACCTATTCATGAAAATTCACAATTTCATCCTTTCAATTTCAAATATATTACAACAATAATATTCAAACATTCAAAAATGGTGCTTGGTGCACCACCCTAATCATAGCAAGTATATGCCACCCATATAAATATTCATTTCACAAATACCATTTACATGCCCTCCCTTTCCCTCTCTCAAGCCTCCAAAATATGGCTAAAATTCCCTTTACGTTAGTCTTTTAAATCCCTTAAGCTAATACTATCCCATGTTCCCATGGGTTAATAAACTTGTATTAAGTATGTCAGTTCCTTTCTCTTTCCAACAGCCATTGCCATCATAGTTCTAGGACTCATCACAAACCCTACTACCTTGGTATAGAGAAACATAGCTCCAATACCATTCTGAGACATCTCGCCTAGGGCCTATGTGTTTTCATATTACCTTATAATTTTCCCATTTTTAAGGGAATTATTCTTTTAAACATTTGGCAGAACCTACCTTGAAATATAAACATCTATACCTGTGCAATTATTTATCATGTAGAATTATAATTTCAATAATCATAAAGCAATGACATAAACCATAAAACACACACCCATGGGCTAGCCACTCACCCACAGCCACCCAGAATAGAAGTCGCATTGTGATGGCAATAGACATGATGAGACTAATATAAAATTTCATCAACAATATTATAAATATTTATCACTATGACATTCTAATACATCTCATTATACATCATAAAAAATCTTTCAATTATAGTTATATAAATACATTATAATTCCATTTCATCATATCACAAACAAAATATCTTCAACTCTTGTTCACCAACCCCAACCCACCAATGGCTCCATTATCAACTTGCCAGCTAAAAATAATAATAATAAGGCATGAGTCTGGGAAAACTCAGTAAGTAGGCATGTTAAAGAATACTATAATTAATCAAAATGGCATGTTTAAAATCAACATAATGATACAATCATACCATGAGGTCCAAGTCCTCATTATTATAACATAATATTCTACACCATTCTGTGATGATTACATATTACAATTCAAGTCTAATATATAATGTTTAGGCCCCTCTAAGCACCTTCTACTATTATAGTGTCATATAAGCACTTCACATCATCATAACTATGCCATTCGGGCATACCATATTATAATTATGCCATGTTGGCATAAAACATATCATGGCGTATCAATGTAATCCTAGCATTACACAATATACCCACACAACTATTATAGCAAAAGTAACTTAGTTATCATACCTATATATGATTTCATGGAATGCTCCTCATTCCATCAATGCGCACATTTGCAAATATAGTATATGTCAACACCATCATGGGATATTTCCTATCCCATCAATTCATACATTCATATCATTATAACAAAAGGGATACTTTCTATCCCCAGCAATCACATGTTCATGTCATAAAAGAAATACTAATTATTACAACCAAAGGGATAATTATTATCCCAAACATTTCACACATGCATACACTAACCTAATAAACATCAACTATTAAAATAAAAGCATGGGATATCCATTATCGTCATACATTTACACATGCCCATAGACAAATAATAAGATAATTACTATCCCCATCCAACCATACATTCAATTAAAAAATAGCCTACTTACCTGACTGAAGGACCATTGCACCACACTTGCACAAGTCCTCAAGTTCCTTAACTCCAAATCCAGGCTCAACTGACCATACATATACACAATTCCATTCACTTACAAAGGCAACTTTAACCAATTCATATGTAACTAATGAACTAGAATGATTGGTCCATTGATAAGTCCATATGCCTTTGAAGTGCATAGTTGCACTCTAGCATTAGCCACAAGGCTATCTAACTTACATTCTTTCCCATAATCCATTAAGGGTTGCCATGAGTTTAATCAATTGTGTTTTATTTCTCATTCAAACATTTGATCAAACATCTTGTAGATAAATTTATACATTTTAACAAAGTATCTTAAGGGAATTCTATTTCTAACCATATGCAATCATCATACAACATAATTAGCATGCAATTAACTTTAAGAACAATTCAACTAGGCCTTTAATCCAATCAATTCGTGGCTCACATAGCCCATACACAAAAACCCTTTCCTTAACCCCAAAATATATCATGAATAATAACCAAAGTTGAGTTTCTCATGGCCAATTAAGCCTCAAGATATGGTAATTTACTAATTAAACATTTCTCCTATGATTCTCACATTAATTTATATCAATTTTCCCCAAAAGTTACTATTCCCAAAACCCTAGCAAGCACAAATCACAATTTTGATTACGGAAAAGTGACTTACCATGAAATTCGGGTGTAGCTTCCACCCCAAAATAGAAACTAGTGCTCAAAACTCCAAATAAATCCCTTCGATTTCAAAAAAAAAATTAGAGTTTTCCATTTTTGTCCATCCAAACAATGAAAACCCAAGCTTAGATGTATGCTTAAGTGATGACCCACCTAAATCATCTTGTTTTCTAACTAATCAAGCAAGAAATTTGACATAAAAGTGGCTGGGGCAAAGGGTTTGGGCATGGAAGGAAGAAGAAGATTATGTAAATGAAAAATGGGATGGAATAGCCTTAAAAAATTGGGCCACCAACTTACCTCACCAGCCAACTCTACCTTCTGGCATCGCAGCACTAGATTCTACTAGATGCCCACCCCCACCACCTTCACGAAGTTTGGAACTGCGGCTCTAGATCCCACTATCCCCAATTTGCCCTGTTTTGCTTATTTTTACAACCAATTTTTCTCACCTATTTTTTCAATGATTTTATTCATGATTATTAATATATCATTAACATGCTCAAATAACTAAGAATTAAGTCATGTTACTACTCACATATACTTCTAATGACATAGTACATTTAACTCACATGCACTTCATATAGACTCGCACTAGTTCATTTCAAAAATTAATTTTCGTCACCTCAAATCATCACTATAATCAAATAAGAGAAAAATTTATCCTAATTTTCAACACGTTAAGTGTTACACAAGGCAATGGTATATTTGCCTTAAGGCACTTCTTGTTGGTCCTAAATTATGGCCAAGCATGAAACCAAGTAAGATTGGGAAATTAAGTGAATGTGCAACCATAGAGAAAGAAGCAATGGAAGCACATAAGCACACAAGTCAGTAAACACACAAGAATTATGGTAGTTCAAACGCCCTTGGCACCTACTCCACTCTCTATGGTATCCCCAGCCTTGATTTCCATTAATAACATGTTGAATAACACCTCAAGAATCCTCTTTCTTTATAATCAATTTTGTATTTATAAGTTCCAAAGAGTTTTTTGACTATTTAGAAGAAGACTAATGAATATATCTATTAGAGCACCACTTCGATTTTTGACCGGTATGGGTTCAGACCTCTGTAGACATAACCTCTCCTTTATCCAAAAACTCTGTCAGCGATTCATCCCTGAAGAACTTTGTTGATCTACTTTGTATATTCTCTTTGTGAAATTTTATTGTTGCAAAAATCTCTACAGACCTATGTGTCTCAATGCTCTCCACTATCAAACAACTTTTCACACAATGTAATATGCGACCAATGATCTAGAGACCATTAGAGACTTCTATAGGACTGTGGCGTCTCCTTTGTCATTATGATTTGGAATACCTAAGTAGATAGTGAGTGCTATAGACCTCTGTAATTATAAATCTAGTTGACTTGACAAACCTCTGTAGCCCATCTCATCTCCTTTGTAGTATCCTCTATCATTCCAAATCTTAGCAAAATGTCATTAGGTTAAGTTTAGTCAGATACAAGTTTTAGTGTTAACAAAACTACACACCTAGACTTAACACTTCTAGCACTTTCAATTACATTAAAATTAATGGATCATGAGAGAAACCATGAGTTCTTCTATCGACATTTCATCCAAGTCCTTTGCCTCCTAGATGACTTTGACTTTAGGCATCCATTGGTTTGGCAATGATCAATTATCATCTTCACAAGCTTTGGCTCCTCATACTTTTCACCAATGCTTTTTAGTCCATTGGTGATCTTTTGGAACCTACCAAATATGTCAATAACAAATTTTCAATTTTTCATAGTGAGGATTCATATTCATTTACAGGAATATTAATTTTGAATTTTTTACTTGATTAGTTCCTTCATTTGTTACTTGGTGTTTATCCCATATCTCCTTAGTAGAGTCATAAGATAATATTTTCTCAAATTCAGAGGAAGAAAGGGCACAACAAAGGCAATTTTTTTCCTTTGCATTATGTTCTACTGCCAATATGTCCTCAGGTGTGCACTTCTCCTTTATGTTGAAAACAACCTTTCCATTTTTAACTCTTAGCCACGACTAGTAGGTTATGGCAATGAGGAAATTTTGCTTCTTCATCTTCCAATGGTAATTTGTGGCAATGAGAAAATTTTGCATCCTCATCTTCTAGTACCCATAATTTAGTCCATCAAAGAATCGTGGTCAGGTTGTGTAATGTCCCTCTACAATAGTGTTGTGGGAGGTATTGGCCTTTTGGATTTCTTCACAAGTTGATGAATAAAAGTAGTGGCATTAACAAGTAAATCCTACTCTGATATCAATTGTTGGTCCCCCAAATGATGGTAACTTAATAGGGGGATGAATTGAGCTTTACAAGCTTTTTAGCTAAATTAAAAAATGTGTAGAAAAGGATTAAAAAGGAAAGCACAAAGCACATTATAACGTTTATAATGGGTCAGCCCAATGCGAGTTCCTACTCCACTTTTCTAAGAAAACCCTTATCTTAGGTTCCACTAAACACTTTCCCACACACTATTGACTTTATAGAGCTCACAAACAAACATTTACAATTTTATACTACAAGTATATCATTCTGTAGAAACAATCTTTCACTGCAAGTCATCCAACTTGCAGAAATACACCTAACAACATGCGAGAAATAAAGAAAGCTTGTACAAGAAAGTTGCCTCTTACTAGGTAGAATTTGTGCATAATAAAATGTATAAACAAAAGATTTACTCAAGAAGATTTCATGCTTCAAGTTTCTATTGGTAGAGTATTGATATAGCTTGAAGATCTAAAGTGAGTTGTAGAATAAGGGAGCCAGCACTTGTCGAAGAAAATTTGTTTCCCTTGTAACTACACAAATGTTAGATATTAATTGCAAAAACTTCTTTTTCCTTCATAAGAGTTTCTATTACCATTTGAAACTCAACCATTGAGATTATAGTTGTAGAATTGATCATGTGAAAATCATATAAAAATTTTAATCATGATGACAAACCTTTATGGGACTTAAATCTCTTCTATCAAAAAATTCTCTCAACAAAATTGCCCAAAGACCTTTATCAATTCCACTGTTGTATGTGACCATTGTAAGGAACAATGACAAACCTTTATTGATACATGAGGTCTCCTATATCAATGCCTCTACTAAAAAATAGTTGTTGGTCCCATACTATGCCTTGTGTAATTAGAATTAATGGATGCGTGTCACTTATATTAGAATATTAACCCACATAGACAAAATTTAAGACATAGATATTATAGTGGTTTGGCAAATCCTATTTATTCAACTCTCCAATTCAAATTCCCTAACATGGGTTCAAGTAACTTAATCCTAAAGTTACAAGTGGTACAGTTTCTCTATCCTCTAGATCTATAGCACTAGGTGATTGCATAATTGAATCACTTACACACCTTGTAATGATTCAAACTATCTCTCAATTAACAACCTAAACAAAGGTACACTTAATACAATGATGAAATAAACAAACTTAGCTTACAACTAATTTGACACACACAAGTGACTTTGAGCTTCAAATGAGTCAAAAAGGCATGAGAATTGAAACTGCATAACTCTCTATAACAGACAAAAACCATCAACATTTTTCCTTTATAAGAAATCCACTAAGGTTTAACTTCACTGGATTTGTCCTTGACCAGTAATTAGTCAAAGATCATTTTCATTGATTTCAAATTAGTCAAGGTTCCAACTTTATTAGATTGAATTTGTCAAGGTTCAACTTTGCCAACTTTGTCCCTGACTGGTAATCAGTTGAAGTTTAAAATTACCTAATTCAAATCCATTGAGGTTTACAAGCACATTCTATAGAAAATATCAATGAATTTGTAATCCATCAATGTTTTAACTTAACCTTAAATAAATCACATTTTGAAAATGCCATTCCTTAGCTTGTTTACACCAATCCATATACATAAACAAATCATTCAATCAATCAAACCATTCAACCATTCATAGGCAAAAAAACCATAAGAATAAATCATTCAATCACATTTTGAATTCCCATTTAGGGATTTAATTAACTTCTCCATTTCACCTATTACCTGCATAATCAAATACTTAGCATCTTGTAATGGATTGAGTCATTTCACTCCACATCCAATCCTACAAGTGTTAGGTAAACATTATTCAATTCTCAAACTCATCATTTCGTTCCACATACTCAACACATCAAGTTATCCAAGTTTGTTCATCATTAAAATAAGAATCAAATAATTCTCCTCCTTTTTGATGATGACAAAACCAAAAAAGAATAACTTAAATTGTCAATCCTCCCCTTATTAAAGAGCTTCCAAATATCTTCCCCTTTTTGTCATTAGCAAAAGAGAGAAAAAAATGATAAGAATGAACATGCATGGATGCACAATAAATAAATAATCATAATATGAAAGTCAAGTCAAAGTCATAAGTGTGTTCAAAGTGTCATCAAAGTTAATTATTAATCAAAGAGAGGAAAGTTAGTTATCAATTCTAAAAACTGAAAGTCAAGTCTTTTGTAGTCACTCTTTAAGATGGGGAAGAAGTAGAAGTTTTCTTGTTATCCTACTAGTTTGACTAGAACTCATTAGTTGAAGGACCTAGATTAGAAGAAGCATGCATCTTCTCTTGAATGTATACTTGCAAATTAGTCTTCAGTGAACTGACACTAGATGCTAGCAATGCCTACAAGGTTGAAACATCAACCAAAGGAGAAGTAGTAGTTTTAGTGGTAGGAGAAGCAGAAAATGAAGAAGTAGGAATAGTTTTAGTGGCAAGAATGGTTGCAACTAGAGTAGTTTAGGTATTAGATAAAGTTGCAGCCTAATCATCTCCAATTTGACTAGTATGATGTAACATCTAGGTGATAAATTTTTAGTAGTGTTAATGTAATTGAAAATGAATTGACACTTTGGGTATGTGGCAATTTAATGAAATTAATTTGAACTATTTGAGGGAAGTAATGATGTGAAACAATGTCCTATTTATGTGAAATTATCATGGATAAAGTTTCGAGGAACAATAAATTAAATGAAATGGAAATAGCATTGCAAAATAGAAGAGAAAAATCATAAAAATTAAGAAGAGAAATTAGGCAGCAAGGTTTGGTATAACATCCAAAATCTATCCAACAATATATATCATCATACATCATGAAAAGGAGTAAAGCCTCTAATGGTATAACAGCCAAGCCCCGTCACGAGACCCAACACCTTGTTCGGCTCCATCCTCTGACCTATCAGCTAAAAATGTTTGGCTCCAATAATATGAAAAATGTTTGATCCAATTTTCAAATCAAAATAATGTAAATTGATTAATTTAAAATTAAAATATGAAAATATGAGGCAAAAATGTTAAACGAAATTATAAATATCTTTTGCCCCCCAAGATTTTTATGTCAATTACACATAATATAATAGAATTTTTGTAAAAATTTTATTTTAAATTAATTCATAATTAGAAGATTAAAAATAATGCAAAATTTCAAAAGGGTGGGATGCTATCAATGTCTTATTTTCAGGGTATTTAATGTTCATATTTTTTTGAGGGGTCCAATAGTGGAATTTGTTCATGAAATTTGATATGATAGTATTTAGTTATATATATTTTAAACTCATATTTGTTTTTGCAACATAACATCACTAAATTAATTTTTAATCAACCTCAAAAGGGGTACTTGGTAAGGTGTTTAGTCAGTGCACTGTTCATCCGAATTCCATTATTTTCAATGTAATTTAATTCATGCTAATATAATAAATGAATTATGGTTGCATGGGATAGATAATGCATATTTAAAATCTTGGAATGCATATACAAAAATTTTAGATTATAAGCGCCCAAATTGTAATCATTCAAAGAAATTAAATTGAACTTAAAATAACTTAAAATAACTACCTGCTTACCTTAATTAATTAAGCAATTTGCATAGCCCTCACACTCCAATTTTTAGCCTCTAACAAAGCCTTAATTCTCTATTAAAAGTTTTAGCAAACCCCCTTAAATTAGGGTTTGAAATTCCTTGAAGATAAATTAACTTTTGCATGATATCCTTTCATAAACATCATTACCGTTTAAAGTAGATTAAGCACTTACCTTAATATTCAAGTTTCCTTGTTGGGTCCCACTGATCAACAATAATTCACTAGGTTTGGGTGATTACCACTTCTTGATCTCAAAAAAAAAATACATCCTATGGCCCACTAATTACTTGGATCAAAATTTGCTATGGATCACTTGAATCAAAATTGTCTAAAATGGAAGATTGGGATGATGGGGAGAAGGGTTTATGTTGGATAGCATGGGCTGGAAGATAAAAACAATGGAAATGGGATAGGCATTGCAAAAACATAATTTTATATTGTTTTTTATTTTGGTAGTCTATGCTTCACCCACTTCTATGCAAATTCACTCTCTTGAATTTTCAAAATGCCATCAAATTATCATTGTTTACATATATGAGTCATCCATTTGATATGTCATATACCCAAATCAATTCCCATCTATTATTTTCATAATTTCATAATTTTTTTTAATTAAATTTAATTAAATTAAAATTTTCTATAAATTATTGGTAACTCAGTTTTTCAGCTTTTCACATATAATTTTTAATTTTTCTTCACCTATTAATTATTAATTAATATATTTTCTCATTATCCTCACATTAATATAGATATTTCATCCATTTTTATAATTTTAAGATAATAAAATTCCTCAAAAATTTAATTTTACTATATGCCGCACTAGAAAAATTATAGAAACTTTACAATAGTGAAAATTTAAACTTTTGAAATTTCTAGGGCTTTACAGTGGGCGACAGGATTTAGCACCATGGCTCCAAAATCGATGCCACTTCAAAAGTTTCACAGGCCGATGTTCAAAAAAAAACTGGCGCCGTAGTGTCAGAATTTGGGAACACAGCGCCGGATCGTGGTATAAAAGGGTTGACCGACTTTTTAGCCAAAACCTAATCTAATTTTGCCCTAGTCCATTCCGTTTTTCTTCCCCTTTTGCCTTAGCCCCATTTCGCTTGATTTCTTACCATTTTAACTAGGAAATCATCTTACCTAGCTAGATAAACTTATGATCTTTCGTTTAAACCCAACTTTCACCTAATTGAATTGTGAAAAATGGAAGAAAAGGAAATAAATGTCAAATTTTCACAAAAAGGAAGAAGCAACAGAGAGCTAGGAGCTTAGTCCTTCATTTAAGGAGGACGACTATACTTGAAAGCGAAGGTAAGTTTGATTTTCCAATCGAATTCTAGATCTTTTATACTTAGGGTTTTGGGAATAATGGATTTTTGGGGCTTAAATTGATGTATATGCTTATAAATTCATGGGGGAAATGAGTTAATAGAGTAATTATGGTGATTTGGCATGAGAAATTTTGGATTTTGCTGAATTAGTGTTTTCATACATAGTGGAAATTGGGAATTTCCTAATTTTTTATTGAAGTAATCATTAGGTAAATGATTAATGGCATGATTATTATGTTTTAGAACATGTATGGATTGATTTGGACTAGTGGAATCAAATCTTGGGCTATGCCTTACTTAGGGTTTAAGTGGATTTTTTAATATGGGCTATGTAAGCCATGAATTGATTAAATTAAAAGCTTAATCAAGTTTTTTACAAGTTGTTTAAATGATAATCATGTGGATACAATGTCAAACAAAAAGATTTCTTATGAAAATTGTGAAGAAACCCAAGTTTAACTTGTGATTATCACATGTTTGATGATCATAGCCGAAGATTGGCTATGAAAGAAGTGTTAATATGATGTATTGAATACATGATTACAAATGGTTAAGTGAATGAGATTGTTGCTCTATACAGGATGATCTGAGAAGGATGAAAAAGTATAGAGCTGGAGTGATATGGTTTGGAGCCAAAGGCCTAAGGTAAGTAGGCATTTTTTTAGATTGAATGGCTAGGGATAATGTTTATCCCTTTGTTTGAAAATTTGGTCATGTTTTGTTGATTGCACAGGTATTAGCCCAATTGTGTGAATTTGGACATGTATGTCTAACTAGGGATAATAAATATCCCATATTTGTTTAAGATTAAGGTGGTTTGGTTTTTAGGGATATTGAGTATCCCTTAGATTGGAATATTTAATGTTTTGGGCTAATATGGAAGAGATACAAAATATCCCTTTGTTGTATGTTTAAATTAAAAATTGATTCAATATGAGATTGATTAGTTGGATGGAAATAATAGGGATCCTTTATTATTATGTGATGAACATGTATCCATTTGTGATTATTCGTAATTCAATTGTTATAATTGATGATGATGAATGTATAGGATTATGTTTTATATTGGAAATTATGAGTTTGAATGATTGTATATCAAGTTTTAAATATTGATAATACAAGGTAGGCTCTGCCAAAATTTTGATAGAATATTCCCTTAAATTGGAAATTTGTAGGGAATATAGACCTCAAGGCGAGGTGTACTGGAATGGGATCTGAGCACCCCCCCACCCTAAAAGTGAGGAAGTTGTAATGATAATAAAAGCAAATAATCAATGTCATGCCTTGGAAGGTGGGGCATGACATATGAGTAGTCTTCTCATGCTTGTTATCTAATCCTTCCTCTTGTCCTTGACCTTTTTCCCTGAGAACATCTTCAAAGAATTCCTCTTCCCCTCCTTTTCAAAATCTTCTTCCCCTGCAACTTCTTCTTCCTCTATATTTTTAAATCTTGGTTCTTCCACATTGCCTCTAAGAATGGGAAGCTTCAGAATGCTATCAAATTCTTTATTTATAAATTTTATTTCCTTTCCTAAGAGATAAGTGGTAAATGTATAAGCTCCATCTCTGCCTTCTACGTTTTGAAGCAAAACATAGAACAGCATGATCAACTCATTGTAAATCATCAACTTTTCATCCATAAAATCATGAATTCAAAAGGCTTTTAGCCACTTGATGAATTGAAACCCTTCTTTCTCAAAGAATGAATAATCTATGAATTTACTTTTTGTATAGTTTTGATTTGCAAACCTTCATAGAACTCAATCTTGTCCTACTTAGACCTAGTGTTCATAAGACTTGGATCCTTTTAAACAGATTTCTTGGGCAATGGTGTGGCTTTCCTTGGTTGTGGAGTGAATTTCTTTGGGTATGGAGTAAATTTCTGCAATTATGGAGTGGTTACTTTGGAGTGGCTATTGTTTTGGTTGGGAGTGGTGAAGTTGTGGCTTTAGTAGAGATCTTCTTCCCATGCTTTGGCTTTGTAGGAGATGTAATCACTGGTTTTATAACCTGTTCCTCATCAATCTTCATAAGAGTCTGTTTAGGAGACTACTTATTGGTATCTTAGTTAGTTGGATAAAAATCTCACCTGTTCTCCTACTTGTTCTGGGTGGAGTTGGACTAGGAATATAGGCATCCTCCATATTCAACTTTCCTTTCTCCTAATAAGTAGCCCTCGGTGGTTTTGATACTACCACTTTCTTATGCATTGTATGAAAGAGATAGTGAATCCAATGAGTTTAAACTATGAAATATGAAGGCTGAAGGTAAATTTACAATGACACAAGAGAATATGTTTAAAGAAATGTGAACTTTTATCAAATAGAGTATCTAACAATGATAAAATAGCGTAGGTTTAAACTTTTCCAAGATAACTACTATACAATCTACATTGTATTAATGTTCAAACATGCTTCATAATCTAGCATCAACCTTGCAATGAACATAAAGAATTATTGCAATTACATGCATTCAAGTGCAAAAATCAATGAAATAGGATTTTTCATGAGTGAAATAGGGTTTTTCATGAAGAACATGACTATATCCAAGAAAAATTCCAAAATATCATCAATAATCACACAATTATTATAGAACACTAGAGGGTTTCATGAGTTTGTGAATTAGAGACCCAAAAACATTGATTTTAATGTAAAATCATTATCAAACCTGGCATTTTAGGAATCTAAACTCACAAGTTCATTCGGACAAAGTGTCCCCATGAAAAATTGATATTTTTCAATCTAAAATAACATCGATAATCATCAAATCATGGAAAACACAAAAAAAAACACACAATAATCCTACATTTGATGGATTTCAAAACCCTAATATCCCATTTTTAATATTTTGGATCAAATCAAGAGCATTTTCAAACCAACCACAAGAACAATGATGAAATACTATCAATCAACAAGTATCAATCTTTGAATCATCAAATAGAGTATGAAGAATAGATGATTAAGAAACAACAATGGCGGCAATTTCTATCACATGACTCCCACAGTGGAAATCAAAAACATTTGAGAGATTCTAAATGAGATAGAGATTACCATTATTTTGATGAAGATATCCCATGAAAACACACCTCAGATGTTAAATCAAGTATTTTTAAAGAAGATAACTAAACATCTTGCCAAATTCATGCATTTAAGTTAACTTGTCATCTATGAATCCATTGATATTTTTTTGAAAATCCATCAATGTTGGACAATTGTAAAAATTTCTAAATTCACACAAATACATCTTTCATGATATGAATGCATTTTATGCATCATGCAAATGGATCAATAATGTCAATTTATCTTCTAATATGCAAGAATCTATTAGTGGAAAGTGGTTTTGTAAAAACATCTACCAACTGATCTTTAGTAGAAATAATTTCAATTGAAATATCTTTAAATTGACCATGATCCCTAATGAAGTGATGCATAAATTCAATCTGTTTAAAACATGAATGTCATAATAGATATTTTATAAAATTTATGGCACTTGTATTATCGCATTTGATAGGAACACATGAATATTCAAAGCCATAATCACTTAACTGCTATTTCCTCCAAAGTATTTATGCACAACAATTGACTGCAACTATGTATTCTACTTTAACGGTTGATAATGCAACTATCGTTTATTAACTAAAGTACCATTATACAAGTATACTTACTAAGAACTGACAAGTTTCACTTGTACTTTTTTATTTATTTTGTATGTAGTATAATCAGTATCAGAATAGCCAACTACTTCAAATAAGGAACCTCTAGGATACCACAACCCCCAATTGTTGTATCTCATACCAATCTGTCTCTTTGAAACTCTTTTCTACCACTATGTATCTCATACCAAGGTCTTGGAGATTGGTTTAGACCATGCAATGCTTTTCTAAGTTTAAATACATAGTCTAGATGTTCATAGTTTTCAAATATTAGGGATTGTTTGACATAAAATTCTTTATTAAGATATCCATTTAGGAATGCACTTTTTACATCTATCTAAAATAGTCAAAATTATTTGAAGGACGCAAAGTCAAGAAGCATTCTTATAACTTCAACTCTAGCAACAAGTGCAAATGTTTCATCATAGTCAATTCCCTCTTCTTGAAAATATCCCTGTGATACCAAACATGCTTTATTTCTTATAATGATTCTTGATTCATCAAGGTTATTTTGAAAGATTCATTTTGTGTCAATGATAGACTGATCATTTGTTTCTAGCATAAGATTCCACACATTGTTTGATTTGAACTGATTTAGCTTTTCTTGTATTGCTATAATTTAGTTTCATTTGTAATGACATCTTTTACTATTTTGGGGTCCATGTATGATAAGAAAGTAAAATTGTCATAGGCATTTTGAAGTGATCCGTGAGTTTTCACTTTGTCATACACATCTCCTATGACATCTTGTAACGAATGATATCTTGTACTGAGTGAGATGGATCAAGTGTCTCACCTTCACTTACCTATTCTCTTTGACTTTCAACATTTTCCTTAGGAAAGTGTGATGTTACAACTTCTGGTATTTCTTCTGATTCTTGATGAACTTCATTTGGTTCTTCAAAGGTGTTATACTTTCATAATCTTCATCTGCAACATCAGCCTTTCATGGCTTAGAGTTATTCTCATCAAATTTTACATGAATTGACTCTTCTACCATGTATGTTCACTTGTTATAGACTTGGTATGCTTTACTGGAAGAAGATTACCACAGAAATATGCCTTGATCACTTTTCTTATCAAAATTTCCAAGGCCATGTTTTCCATTATTCAACATAAAGAATTTGCAACTAAAGGGATGGAAATATGCAATGTTTGGCTTTCTACCCTTCCGCAATTTATATGAAGCATTTTTTTTTAAATTGGTCATATATAAACTTGATTGATTACATAACATGCAATGCTTATTGCCTTAGCCCAAAATCTATGAGAAAGATTAGCATCAATTAGCATTTTTCTTGTCATTTCAATCAAAACTTTATTTTCTTTTTTTGACTACTCCATTTTATGGTGGAGTCCTAAGTGTTGAAAAATTATGAGTTATTCTAAGTTCATCATAAAACTTAATTAATTGAATATTTTCAAATTCTATATCATGATCGCTTTGAATTGAAAGTATTTGTGGTCCACTTTTATTCTTAACTTTGTGATGAAATTTCTTGAAAAGCTCAAAACATTCATCTTTTCTACCTATAAATAGTACTCATATATATCTAAAAAATGTTAACATAAATGCAATGGTTTCAATGATAACCAAAACTTGATTAAAGATTATGTACTAATAGTGTTTGCCAAGCATTAGCATGTAGAAACAAGTTGCAAACCTCATGGACCAATGAACACAAAGAAGACATTCCAAGGCATAAATCTATTTGACTAAAAGGACTTGGCTAGTGTAGAAACAAAAGATGAAGTACCACTATAAACAAAGCTCAAATAAAAAGGAATCAACCGAGTTTTCATTCATCTGTCAAAGTAGAGATTATATCTAACGAATGCAAAATAGCATGCATACAACGTGATTCATCTATTAGAAGTGAATCACAGTCATATAGCTCACCAAGCCAATGATCATTTGTTAAAAACAGACAAAGGTAGAGAAGTGGAGTTTGTTTGGCAAAGTAGTGTAGTTCATCTAGTAGAGCAATGGAATTTGTCTCTACATCTAATATCATCTACTGCCTGCATCAAACAATCCACCAGGAAAAACATTAATTCGTCTATGCCTCAATAATTCATTTGTTACTTACTATAGACAATCCACTAGACAAAGTGCTAAAAAGATAATCTGTCTGTGCTTCTATAATTCGTCTATTACTTACAACAAAAAAACTTACAAATGAAGTGACGGAATGATGATTAGACTATACTTCTATAATTCTTCTGCTACTTACTATGAACAAACTAGAAGATGAAGGGACTTTATCTGATGAACATCTGGACAGATACTTTGCTGTCATAAGGGAAGATAAGCAACAGATAAACTAAATCATTAGTTTTCTTCTAGCATTAATGACTCGCTTTCCATATTGATGAAAGAATCAACCATTGCAGCAATTCTTCAACCAATACTTATTAAGAATCAAAAAAATCATCTTCTCTAAGGTTAGTGCTATAAGCATTTCAATAGATGAGGATTAAGCAGAAGTTAAAGAATTCAAATGTGCTAATCATAATGGTCTTCTATCATTGATGGAGTTCACCTACGACCAATGGCTTAAATTCAAAGCAGTAATAAATGCAACATCATTGGATCAAGAAGAAGGATCGAAGGAAAATATTCAATATCCTCTTGAGAACATTCACTGAACTAAGTCAAAAACCTTTTGTATCTTTCAAGAGTCGTGAGCCTTACATTCAAACCTTCTTCAACTCTCTTTGAAGGCTCCCAACCACCTTTTAGGAAGACCATTTACTTCTACATTCAATCTTCAAAAATCTTCCCCTATGCTTATTAAGAAGTATCTATGTTTTAAATTTTGATATTCATTTATTGTAATTCCCTTGAACTAGTAGTTGATACTAGACTCAAGAAGAGTTATAATTATCTGAGTGCAGACAAGAGCCATTTATGCCCCCTAGAGCTGGAATCTAGAAGGGTGCCGGGAGCACTATGATTACGCCCCCTAGAGTTGGATCTAGAAGAGTGCTAGGAGAAGAGTGATTATACTCCCTAGAGCTGGAATATAAAAGAGTGCTGGGAGCACTATAGATACAACCCCTAGAGCTAGAATCTAGAAGAGTGATGGGTGCACTAATTGTGTTTCTACTATTGGAGACAATGTAACCCAAGACATTAAGAGACGAGTACTCTTGGAAGAGTGGAGTAGAGTGTTTACTTGAACTACTATAAAAATCTTTATGTCTTATTTATTTGAGCATTGATTGAGTGATTGGATTGATTACTAGAGGGACATTTAATCTTAAAAGGGTTTAGCAATTTTGTTAAGTACCCAATTCATCCCTCCACTCTTGGTTTTTTGCCTAAGCTTTGGGACCAACAAAAAAGTCAACACTAACATATCCATACTATTTTCCAGTCAACTTTAGGTTCGTGTAGGTCCAAAAAGGTCTATATGTAATAACTCAAGAGGTTTAAGGTGGACAAAATTAGTTTACTGTCATAGGCAACCAAATCTAGAACTTATACTACAATTATTTACCTATAGTAGTGCAAGTAAGGTAGATCCCACGGAAAGTATCTAGCCTAATTTTATGTGATAGGAACAAAAATGGAGGGTTTTGAGTGTAATGAAAATAATGTTATAAAAGAGATCAATCAAAGAAAAAAATTCTTGGTTTAAGTCAACATCGACCATCAAAATCTCATAACTGATCATTGATGCAAATATAAATCAAGTCATACTTTGAATATTCACTATTAGAACTATTTTTTCTATCTCTCCCTTGATATAGTTAATTAGAAACCATTGTTCTAAATAACCCCAACTATTAAACAACCCCAAAATAGCACTATAGGTTTAATTTGATAGAAACTTTAAGATTTGTAGAGATTAGTGAAGCTAAACAACACAAGCATTAGCAATTGGATTTAATTTAATCAAATATTCATCATAAGATTTAATAACTATTGTCAGCAACAAATGATTAAATCTTAGTTGCTTCACAAATTAGAGAGATCAAACAATTACGGATTTGATATCTAATTTACTAATAGATTGTAATGAATAATAAACTAGTAGGCCTTCATAGTAATTAAATGCAACGATCATGATCATAAACGTAGAGGAATATTCCATACTCAAAGCATAAATTGGATAATAAAAACTATTTAGATCGCATAGTATATTGATTTGAGACTTTAGTTTTCCTTAACCAAGTATATGAAATTAGCCATGCAAAGCCATGAAAACACAAGGATAAATAAAATAAATAAGAAAAAAGAGAAGAGATGAATTCCCCATGCAAAAAGCTTCAAACCCTTGTCTCTGTGTTCAAGCCTCCTTAAATAACCCTAATTATGGTTAGTTTTCATTTCATATGGATTCTTCAAGTGGTTTTGCACACAATATATGCAAAATACCAAAAATATCAAGTTTTCACACTTAGAAATCACATTGATTCCATGGCTCTACTTTCTGGAGCCATGGTGCCAAAGCTATTGTCCACTCATGCTAGGACAGTGTCCATTGTTTTAGTCATATATTTCTCATAGAATATCAACATCACATGATTCTTGATGAGTTAGAAAAATAATTTCGATAGATACAACTTTATTTTGAAAACTTGTTCCAAATTAGCATCTATGACAAATATTGTCCACAAGTGTCACCTTTGTCATATTCAGCAAATTTGAAGTCTGAGATAGTTGCAGTATTTTGGCCATCACTTCCATGTTTGATCTCCAAATCCTAAGATTCTTAATTTGTTGGATAGATAACTTCAAGGGCTAGAATTTGTATGTGTAACATATTTGTTTTATCAGCTCCATATATACTAAAAATGTCCTTGAAGTGATGCCCAGATTATGAAGCTATGCTGAAGTTATCCAAAATCATCCAATTAGTTTCTTTTTGCACTTAACAACTCCATTTGTCTTCTAAATCAAAATATAAGAATAATGAGTATATTTAGGACAAACAAGTGTAAAAGATAAAATATTAAGGAAATAAAATATGAAATTTTAAGTTCTCATTAAATTCCACTACACTTAACTTTTACTCATCCTTGGGCAAAACTCAAATTCACTCTTCCCAAAAAGAAATATCAAGGGTGCAGTGTTATTAATAAAGGACAATAAATCTTTTCAAACTCATAGCATATCATGAACAAGCAATCTTAACTTACAATTACTTAGTAAGTATTTTCTCTTGAAAGTGGATTAAACTAAATTGTGGACCCTCACAAAAATAAACACGCTAGTCTCATATGTTTGATGGGTATACATTTCGCTCAAATTCATTCCAATGAAAATGATCTACCATAAAAATGGTCTACCATAAGCTTGCTTATCTTCCTATTCTCTACCACTGGGACTACATCCATAACATGAATCATAAGGACTTTTCAAGGGTTGTAATGAGGTTTAGGATCAACGTAGGAAATATTTGAATATGTAGCTCAAAATTCATCAAAACTAGTGAAGCATAATAAATCAACTCAAGCTTAAATCATAAGACATATAAAACCACTCATTTCCTTCCAGTAACCTCTTTCCTTGTATATATGATGTATAGACAGAATCTTTTTCTTAAAATTTTTTTCTTTTTTTTATCTCTCAATTTTGAGAATAACAATATGATCTATTTCATCAATCATAACCATACCACAAATTCTGACATCCTCATACTTATTTCTTGTACAATATGATCTATTTCATCAATCATGGTAAGTTCATAATTGAACTTAACAATTTCACCATCAAATTCCATAGTAAGTGTGCCACTAAGAACATCTATCTTAGTTTTGGATGTCTTTAGGAATAGTCCTCCTACAAAATAGGAGTTTGATCACCATTTTTCATATCTAGTACATAAAAATTAATAGGGAAAACCAAATCATTCACTTGAATAAGAATATCCTCAACTATACCTTTACGATAATCAATGGATTTATTAGCCAATTGAATAAGAACACCATTTTTATTTAAAGGTCCTAGTTTCAAAGAAGTATATAATGAATATAGCATAACATTAATGAATGCTCCTAAATCTAACATGGCCTTTTCAAGTCAAGTGTTACCTATCATGCAAGGGATAGTAAAAATATCTGAATCTTTGCACTTTGTAAGGATTTTTCTTTGAATGATTACAAAAACATTCTCCTCTACTCTCACCTTCTCACATCCTTTAAGTTTATGTTTCCTCTCACATTTACAAAAAGTCTCATATATATATCTTTAATTTGCTCATCTTTTTGAGCTTTTGCTAAATCCTAAGGAAAAGGAAAGACTAGTTTATATTCAGATATAGATGGAAACTTACGTTGAGTTATATCATTATCATTGGAAATGTCTTTGTCGACAATAATGCTTTTCTCCTTTTCTTGGTTCATTGGTGAGGGAGTTGCTTTTGCTAGAATGTCAACCTCTTTACCACTTCTCAAAACCATTGCACTTACATTTCTCTTGGATTCATTCCATTCGAGAGAGCAATTTCCTTGAACTTTGTGTCTCTAACTAACTGATTATGATTGCCATCTAACTTACTTGGTTATCTAAACTTTGAATGCTAGCCCTCTTTTCCTATTGAAATTACAAAGTATTAGTTGCAAGAGACTTAATAATATCTTCTAAAAACATACCAGAGTTAGGAGTTTGTCTCTAGGATTGTTATAGAAGGGGGGGGGGGGGTATGGCTGCTTATATTGCTAGAAACTTGGGCATTTTTGAGTCATGGGTTGATTTACTTGTGGGTTCCCATAGCTAAAGTTGGGGTGATCCCTCCATCATGAGTTGTATGTGTTCAAGTAGGGATCATATTTCCTTTGTAGTTGCCCAGAAAAACCACCCATCGCATTTGCTTGCTCAAAGGACTCCTCCTTAAGAGTTGGGCACATATTAGTTGGATGCCCTACCACCAAAAAAATTCCACAAGCTTTCACCATTTGCATATTATCTACAACCATTTGACAAAAAAGAGAAGTTAGACCTATAATCTATTGTTTAAGAGAGAAAATACTTACCTCATTAATAAGCTTGGATAAGGAGTCAAGCCTATTGCCAAATTATTGTGAGTTGGCTGCTATGTCTATAATCAAGTTTCTTGTAGCTTTAGAAGTTTTATCCACCAAAGCTCCTCTACTAGCTTCATCAATCATGCTTCTTTCAGTGGGTAGAAGGTCTGCATAGAAATACTAGATGAGTAACTGCTCATTAATCTGATGATGGGGGTAGCATGCACATAATTTCTTAAAACGCTTCCAATATTCGTATAAGGATTCTCCACTGTGCACTCTAACACCACAAATTTCTTTTCAAATGTTGGCTACCCTTGAAGTTGGGCAATATTTCTCCAAAAATAACCTCTTCATCTCATTTGTTGTCGTAATGATCCCAGAGGTTAAATAATAAAGTCAATCCTTAGCCAGATCCTTCAAAGAGAATGGAAAGGCTCTCAGTTTTATTTGCTCTTTAGGCACCCTTGTTGGCTTCATACTCATACATACAACATGAAAATCCTTTAAATGTTTGTGGGGATCTACACCTACAAGACCATGAAAAGTGGCCAAGAGATGTATTAGTCCATATTTTAATTCAAAATTAATGTTAGCATCTAAAGTAGGAAACATTATGCATAAGGGTTGTTGATTCAAATTAGAAGCAGCAAGCTCTTTCAAAGTTTGATTTTCAGCATGACTTCCTGCTCTTAAGAATTTCTCCAAGCTTCACTCCTTAACCTATGCAAAGTTCTCTCTATTTTTGGTTTATACTGCAAATCATCTTGAATACAAGATCGAGTTACAGTCATAAATAATCAAGGAAACTCTAATAAACCCTAAAACTAAATAAGAAATTTTTTCTTCAAATATCAAAAACAAAATAAAGATCAAAAGACCACAAAAATCAACTAGAATAACTTCTCGACAATTGTACCAAAATTTTGGTTTGCTGTCATAGGCAACCAAATCTAGAACCTATGCTCCAATTATTTACCTGTAGTAGTGCTAGTAAGGGTTGATCCCACGGGGAGTATCTTGCCTAGTTTTATACGATGTGAACAAGAATGAGGGGTTTTTAAGTGTAATAAAAATAATATTGTAAAAGAGATCAATTAAAGAAACAAACCTTAGTCTAAGTCATAATCAACTATCAGAATCTCATAACTGATCATTAATACAAATACAAATCAACTCACACTTGGAATATTCACAATTGGAACTATTTTTCCTATCTCTCCTTCGACATAGTTAAGTAGAAACCAGCATTCTAATTAACATTAACTACTAAACAACCCCAGACCAGCACTAAAGGTTTAATCTAATGGAAGCTTTAAGATTTGTAGAAATTAGTGAAGATAAATAACACAAGCACCAGTGATTATATTTAATTTAGTCAAATATTCTTCTTAAGATTTAATAACTACTATTAGCAGCAAATCATTAAATCTTAGTTATTTCACAAATTAGAGAGATCAAAAAATTATGGATTTGATATCTAATTTAATAATAGATTGTAATCAATAATAAACTAGTAGGCCTTCCATGCAATTAAATGCAACAATCATGATCATAAACATAGAGAAATATCCAATACTCAAAGCATAAATTGAAAAATAAAACTATTTAGATATCATAGTATATTGATTCTAAGACTTCATTTTACCTTAATAAAGTATAAGAAATTAGCCATGCAAGGCCATGAAAATGCAAGGACAAATAAAATAAAGAAGAAAAAAGAAAAGAGATGAATTTTACACGCATAAAGCCCCAAAAGTGCCTAGTTTCTATATTCAAGCCTCCTTAAATAATTTTAATTAGGGTTATTTTTCACTTCATATGGATTCCCCACGTGGTTTTGCACATAAAATATGCAAAATACTAAAAATATCAAGTTTCTACAATTACGAATCGCATTGGTTCCGCAGCTCTGCTTTTTGACACCGCGATGCTAAAAATGTTGTCCACTCATCTAGGATAATGTCCGTTATTTTGGTCATGTATTTCTCATACAATATCCAAATTATATAATTTCTAATGTGTTAGAAATATAATTTCAAGGGATACAACTTTCATATTGAACACTTGTTCCAAATCATCCTCCATCTATGACAAATATTGTCTATAAGTAACACCTTTGTCATATTTAGTGAATCTGAAATTTAAGATAGCTAGTGTTTGGTCCAGAACTTCTATGTTTGATCTCTATATCCTAAGATTCTTATTTTTTTGATAGTTAACATAAAGGGATGGAACTTAAGTGTTCAATACTTTTTCTGAATCAATCTCCATATGTACCAGAAATGTCCTTAAAGTGATGCTTGAATTATGAAATGATGCTGAAGTAGTCCAAAATCATCCAATTAGCTTCATTTTGCACTTAACAACTCAATTTGCCTCCTAAATCAAAATATAAGAATAATGAGTACATTTAGGAACCAAATAAGAGTAAAAGACTAAATATTAAGAGAATAAAATAAGACATTTTACGTTCTCATCAACAACATTTTTCATTTTGAAAGAAGCTTTAGTTTGTTTACCAAATTAACATGTCTCACACACATGGCCCACATTAATTTTTGGTATGTTGATCTAAACCACATTTACTTAGCTTGATTTTGATGATGAATGTGATTAACCAATTGAGTTTTAATGATTGTAAAAATATGTGAGTGAATAATTAAGGTACTAATAGTTACATTCCCAAATATGGAGCGATATATGCAAAAATCATATTTAGGAAAGTAACTTCAAAATAGTGGATCATGCATTCAAGTTCATATTAGAGATAAGATCCAATAATATTAATATTCAACGAAAGAAAACATAAATGCTCAAGAAAGAATGACCTTGAACATAGAAGAGGATTTCAGACGTATTGAGATACGTCTGAAATCATGAGGAATAAACTTAGGATAAAAAGAAGTTTAGTGTGTGTAAAGAATGAAGAATGCAAACACTTGAACTAAGTTTGGAACAACTCCTGAAGTGTTTCGGATGTATGATCCAAGCTTTCAAGGCAAAACTATAGTTGCAGGATATGTCTAGCATCAAATAAGCTTCAAAGTCACTTCAAAAGTGCTTCAGACATGGTGAAGCATGGTGATGAAATAAATAAAGTCCAATGCCATGGTTCAGACCCAAAAGAAACTTTAGAATATGCTTTGAAAGGATAGCATATCCTTTCAGATGTTACAAAGCCAAGTTTAGATGTGCTGAAGCATGAAGTTATGACACTAGAAAGTTAACACCACTTTAAACATTATGAAGAACTTTCTTCTAATGTACTGAAACATGCCTACAACGTATCACTAAAGTCTGAAACTACTATAGTTTAAAAATGACTAAGTCCTAAACTTCAGATATGATAAAAGTAATCTTTAGATGAGCTAAAGTTTTACTTTAGATATTCCCAAGCTAACATCAGAAGTGCTAAAGTTAAGAAGCATGGCTAAGTCAGTCATGCAACTTCAGATGGTCTGAAGAAGTTACTTTAAACATGGTGAAGCATTTTGGATGAAGCTTGTTTGAGTTGGATGTAAGAAGCAAAAGCTACATCACTTCAAATAGTTTGAAGTTATTGCTTCAGATGGACCGATGCTGCGACAATTTCGAACGGCACAAACTTTTGACGAAGCACTCTCCACCATTCCAAACATGTTAAAGTCTTCACTTTTGATGATATGAAATCACAAGAATGCTTCAATAGTTGGAAATTCAAACATTCATTAGCATTTAATGAACTCTTTCATTTCCAATAGGAAGAATTTGAATCTCAGTATAAAATGAGTAAACAAAGGACGTTCAAATGGTTGAAAAATTATTGGAGTTAGAGAGAGCATTTACTTCATCATTGAAAAGTTTTTCTTCTAAGGATTTCTATTCCACTACACTGAATTTTGATACAAGGATTTGAAGCTGATTACTTCAATAAACTAGAGTTTGAATCATCTATCCTTCCTTAAGTGTTTTATCATTATTTATTTCTGTGTTAAAGTTTGTACAATATGACTACCTAAAAGGCATTTATTTTTGTACATCTTTTAATATTTATGTTACAGAAAGCAAGGGCCTTGCTATCTAGTTATATTATAGCAAGTAGAGAGACTTATTGGGTGATTGTAAAGGTTTGTCGGTGAGCTTTGAAACCAATGTTTGTAAAAGTTTGTTGATGAGCTCTGAAAACCAAGATTTATAGACTTTGTTGATAAGCTCAGGAAAACTAACTTATGTACACTGATCAAAGTTTGCTAATTAAGTGTAGTGCAACCTGAGTACAGTAGTGAGATTGACTCAGAGAGTAGAGTAGGTACTAAGGGAAGGGTCGAACCACTATAAAAATATAAGTTTATGTGTTGTGTGATCTTTGTTTATTTATTTTAGCACTATATTTTTATTTTGCCAAAAATTTTAAAAGCTCAATCCACTCCTCTCCTCTTGAGCTACTACCTGAATGGGACTAATAATTCATATCAAAGTAGGCTTCAACTATTATTTTTAATTACCAAAATATAACTTGTGAAGAGATTCCACATATGGCTAATCTATTCTACAACACTTTCGTTGAGGGATAGTCCACTTCTAGACCTCCATTTTTTTTATGGTACCAACTATGGGCACTGGAAGATGAGAATGCAGAACTTCATGATTGCCACAGATTACCAATTGTGGCTCATTATTAAAGAAGAAAAGGTAGTCCTCAACATCAAAGACAAATATACTAAAGTGGACATTCAAGTAGTACGAAGAGATACCAAGGCAAAAAACTGCCTTTACTATGCCCTTTCCCCCTCAAAATTTGAAAAGATCTCATCTTGTGATTCCGCAAAGAAATCTAGGATAAATTATAGATTGCACATGAAATCAAATTAAAAAAACTAAAATAAACCTTCTAGTGTAAGAGCATGAATCCTTCAACATGATGGAATTAGAGACTATTTTAGATATGTTTGAAAGGTTTCAGAAGATCATAAACAATTTGAAGAATTTGTATAAAAAGCATGAGGAGCCAAAGCTTGTTAAGAAAATTTTGAAATCTCTCCCTAGGCACTGGATGCCTAAAGTCAATGCTATCCAGGAAGCCGGAAATTTGGATAAGATGAGCGTTGAAGAGTTCATGGGTTCTCAAATGACCCATGAAATTTTCTTAAAGCAAAAAGCTCTAGAAGAATTCAAAGGAAAGAGAGCCATTGATGACTCTCAAAGTGAAGCTTCCACTAGTGGAGTAGAAGATGAAGACATAGCAATGATAAGTAGAACATTTAAGGCCATGATAAACAAAAAAAAATTGAAAGTAGCTTAAGAAAAACCAAAAGGGCATGAACAAGAAAAGAGAAATCCCCATATGTTACAATTGCGACAAACTAGGACACATGAGATATGACTATCCTAAACCTGAGAAGAAACAGGGGGAACAATAGAAAAAGAAATATAATTCTTACCTTGAGAAGAATGACAACAACAACCGTAATCACAAAAAGTATGAAAAGAAGAAGAAAGCATTAGCTGCATGGGATGTGCTAGAGAACCTAATTTAAGAAAATCTAAGTGAAAGTGAAGAAGAGCATGAAGCCCAATTTAGCATACTTTTACTAAAAGGAGATCAAGATGAACATACAGGCATTAGCTTCATGGCTATCCATGAAGAGGAGGTAAACTCTGACACTAAATCTCCCAGTCATTCCCCCATAGATTTATGACCAAATACATCATTTTCTTTCTCAAATCCACCATTTACAAGTCAAGTTCCAAACCTTAGAAATTGAAAATATGGAATTCAGTTGGGAGATTAATCTTACCTTCGCTCTCACACGTATCCATCCTCTCCAAATGAAGGATCAAGCTCCAAGCTCCATGTAGCTCCTTCCATTTGGTGGAAATAAGATTTTTCTTTCTTTTTCTTCCATTTTCTATGGTTCAAATGGGTGAAAATTGGGTTTGAACCAAAGATCACTAGATTAGATAGCTAAGAAAGATGATTTCCTAGCTAAAATGGCCAAAAATCAAGCATAATAGGGCTAGGGCAAAAGGGGAAGAAAGAAAAAAATGACTAGGGAAGAAACAGGATGGAAAATAGCTAAAAAAGTCGGTTGACTCACCTTTATCGCCAACCAGCACCACTGGTGCCAATTATGCTAGCCTAATGTATTTCTTAATTTTCTTTCTCCCTATTTTTTCATTTGATTCCATTCCTTTTTCCATCATTTATTCCACATCAAAATAACATAATTGCACAAGAATTTACCTTAATTAACTTATAAACATGTCATAAATGATTTTAATTGACACAATTTCATTAAAACTTTGTTGCAATTCATACATACTTGAATCATTTTATTGAAAAATCACATTTCTCCTTTAATGAACTACATAATTTACCAAAATTATCACCCTAGGTGTTACACAATGAAACTGCTTACCTAAAGTATCATATGCAATATGAGAAAAAGAAAGTAGTCAAGGAAAGAGTTATTGATTTTGATACATTCAGAGAAAGAAAGCTAAACCTGAAAGTATGCATATGGATTAACTTCTAGGGTTGGACAAGTTTCTTGTGTTATAGGGATAAATGTTATTCGAGAATGATAAAAGCCCTAATCTGCAACCATGACTTAAGTACTAGAAAGTCATGGATAGTAGATATAGTAATAGACCTATCTTTTGTGAGCATAAAGGAATGTCTAAATATACATAAAGCTAAGAAATGAGGAACTGAGTGGCCTACTACAAGAGCAAGACTATTTTCAAAACTAGTAGTCATAGAAATTGGTGAAAAAGATAACTATTTGCATGCTAGCCATCTAGAATTAAATCTCAAGCTAGCCCATATCTTGCTCATCAACAATATTTACTCTAAGATTGGCAGAAGAGATCAGATATCAGAAAGAGATGCCAAAATTCTTTTGGCATTGAAGAGTGGAAAGAGGGTGGATCTAGCCCAAACCATCTTAGATCACCTATACACGGTCAAGACCACAATAGATTCCCACTGCCTTATGGAATGATCTTATCCAAATTCCTAAGGAGAGCAGGAATAAACTTATCAGCTAATGAAGGTAAAGATTTTGAAAGAACTAACATGGTGAATGAAGTTACTCTGAAGAAAATTAGCTTTAGGCAAACCTTTGATGGATGGATTATTGATAAGGCAAGGAAATCTGGACAAGTTAAAAGAGTAAGAGAAGAAAAAGAAAAACAAAAAGAAAAAGAAAAAGAAAAAGAAGAAATAAGACAAGGGTCTACTAGAGAGAAGAAGAAGCCATCCCCTCAATGAGAGAAGAAGAAACAAGAGATGCAGAAGAAATTTCAAGAATAGAAAGAATAAGAAGAGAAGATGAATGTGTAAGAGAAGAAGTTTTAGCAACAACAGCAGCAGAATAACAACACCTTCCACAACTAGACCATCCCATCCTTCTTAATCTACCCAACCAATCTCGTAAAGCCTTGAAATTGGGCTCAACAACCTAGAAACCTCTCTCTTAGCCCTTAACCATACGATGGACTGTAACACCTAGGGTGTTGAAAATGACGAAAAATTTTTCTTATGGACACATAGTGATGAATTGAGGTAAACTTGTGATACATTCTATAGAATTATTATATGGAAAAATCATGGCAAAAAAGGTATGACAAGCACAAAACCAAAGTAGAGAAGAAACAAAGTGAAACAACAAAGAGCGTTGTGGCCCAAAATCTAGCATCGCGGCATCACCTCAGAAAACTACCATAATGACGTCCAGCAAATCGAGTGCCATAATGCCCTAATCTAGCTCTGTGGCACTTGTGTTGGCAGAAATGTTGGTGGTCCAACTTTTTAACTTGGAACCCATTCCATTTCACCCATTTAACCCCATTCCGTTCCTCTCCTTCTCCATGCCCAAACCGCATGTTCTCCATCCCTTTTTCATGCTATTTTAGCTAGGGATTGATCTTCTTTAGGAGTAAAAACCCACCACTCTTGCATCCAAGCCTAAGTTTTCTTAGTTTAAATGATGAAAGAAGAAGGAGAGAGCTAGTTTAATACAAATTGTGGTTGATTCTTAAATATCGAGCTTGGATTCTTGTTTTGACAAGGCGACTATGCATGAAAGTGGGTAAACCTCTTTCCCCCAACCAATTTTATGATTCTTGTTTTGTTAGGGTTTGAAGTAAACCATGAATAATGATTTGAGGGTGATTTGATCTGAATTTGTTAAGAGTTTCATAGAAGAAATTCTTAATTAGATGATTGCAACATTTTAAGGATGGATCAGGTTAAGGAATCTAATTATGTGGCTAGGTAGAAACTTAATAACCTTTTGACAGGGGATTTTGTAAATAGAGTGTTTAAATAATGAATTGGTTGGATTAGAGGCCTAATGGATTTATTTTATGGGTAAATTAAATATTAATTTGATTATACGATGGGTATATGTTATTAGAAATGAAATCCCTTTGAGATACTTTGCTAAGATATTATGGTTTAAATGATGTATATGAACTATCTGATAAAATGCCATATGAATAATAAAGTGTGAGGGGTTTGAGTACAACCCTAAAGCCATAATAAAATGAGAGAAAAGCCTAACTTGATTAATTAGGGAATAAAGTTATTTTGATGTTATACATACTAATTGTGAAGTGTATCATGATGGGAATGTAAGATGTTGAGAATATGTGTTAGCATGAAATAGGGTGTGCATGGATACATGATTCCATAGCAACGCTCTTGTGGCTATTGAAACTTCTGTTGAGTGACATAAATGGATAAATGAAATAATGTTCATGAATGATAAAGGAACCTTAAATGGGGTATTATAATAAAAAACCGTGAAAGAATGAGTTAAGTAAAAAAACCCCAACTTTGACCAAGTGAGATCTCAAACTAAAATGGGTGTTAATTCCTAACTAAGATGAGTGTTTGAGAGGCATAATTGAATAATGAGAATATTGGACAAATTTCATGTAGATGAAATTAAGTTGGACTCCTTATTAGATGTTGAATTTCAATTGTGTTATATGCTATGTATGTAGTATTCATTGGGCAATTACTTGAGAGCCAAAGGGCCGAATTAAAATGTTGTTTAAAGTGTTATGGAACTTAACATATTATAAGGTAAGTAGGCTATCTTTTCAAGTTGACTGGATTGTTGAATGGGGATAGCAATTATCCCATTGAATGTATTTGTTTGTAGACGGGCATGTGTGGATATCCCATGAATATTTGTTTTGTGATATATGGATATGATATATAGATTGTAGGAAATAGTTTATGCCCCATAATCTTATTCTATTATATGTAAGTGAATGTATGAATGAATGGTGATAACAAGTATCCCAATGTGTTGTAATTGAGGTTATTATGTCACTTATTTGTAAATGGATGTGTGGAGAAAGGGATAGTGAGTATTCCCTAATATGTGTAAGAATGAGGATTATGAATAGTCCTAAAGCAGGTTGTTTAATATATTATGTAATTGTAGATGTTAATGGAATGGGAAAATTTTCATAAGGGTATGCATGGATTGTGTTATGCTAGTATGGGATAGTTATAACATATGTTGTGCCTAAATGGTACAGTTAATATAAGAAATACCTGTATGACACTATTATGGTATGAAGTGTTAGAGTGATCTAAATTTGATATACTATGTGTTGTCTATGATATGTAATATGATAGAATGGTATAGAACGTACATTGATGTGAGAAGGATTTGAGTCTCATGGCTATATTCTCAGGATTACATTATGATATAATTATTCATAATTTCCTATATTGGGATTTAGAACATGTTGTGCTATTTTACTATGGTTTTCTATTCAGCGTACTTATTGAGTTTGCCTAGACTCATGCCTTCTTATTCTATTTTTTAGCTAGTAGATTAAATGTTGAAGCCCAACTAAGGGTTGGTGCTCACTAGCAAGATCAAAAGATGTTATTCATGATGTTGAGATAAATTGGAATTAGAATCCCGTATGTGTATGTATAATTATATTTAAAAGATTTTAAATGATGTATAATGAAATATATTAGCATGTCATCATGTTCTTGTGGATGAATGTAAAATATTCTAGTTATGTTTATTACCATCATGGGGCGACTTCGGTTCTGGGCAGCTATGGGTAAGTTGGGTGAGTTCAATGGTTTATGTTATATGGTTGTTAAATTTAAGTTTCATAAATGATTACTAATTGCACAGGTATATAGCCTCATATTTTAGGCTAGGCTCTGCTAGATTTTTGGTAGAATATTACATTTAAAAATGAGTAAATTAGAGGGTAATGGTAAAATGCA
Organism: Pouteria campechiana; assembly: GCA_036873735.1. Lineage (NCBI taxonomy): Eukaryota > Viridiplantae > Streptophyta > Magnoliopsida > Ericales > Sapotaceae > Pouteria > Pouteria campechiana. The sequence goes on from JAYJMB010074789.1 coordinate 33,045, forward strand.
AAGTCCCCTAAGCGGGGCATGACATGGACAAAATTGAGAAATCAGTGCATCTCAAATTAGACACGCTGATCTCCTTGGTTGAGTGAATTAGAGCCCAAGCTCAACCAACATAATCCTCATCCCCATATTTCTACATTCCTCATCATAAACCTCTCTGACCTCGTAGATCTACCCACCTCTCCCCTTCTCATTCTTCCTTCAATCCTCAATGATGGTTCAAATTCTACTTCCTCACAAATGCATGAATCTATAATAGCATAGTCTGAAAAGCAAGGGCCAATCCTACAGAGAACTGTTCAAATTGATTGAACTATATCTAGTTATTGAAATTAAAACTATCCTAAATTAACAAAGATAAAGTGGAAATTGAGTAAATTGAAGGTGAAGTAGAATAATAGAAAATAATAGCATTGAGTAATGTAAAAGAGATTCTCAAGTTGGAAGAGTTTAGGGATTCAGTTTTACCACTCAATGATATCCAAGTTACTGGGATGTTGATGTCAATTCATTATCTTGGGTTCACTCAATCTATTATATGATTATTACTATTAGGCATCCCAAATCAAGTATTTTCCCCACTGTCAATTACCTATGGCGTATAGAGTAATTGAGGTTGAAAACTCATGAAGATCAAAGGAACTTTAATGAACCAAGTAGAACAATTTAGCATATGGTGTCTACCTTAACCATTTATTCATTCATTCAAGATAGCACAATAATGGCTTATCATATGGCATCTACCTTAACCATGTACTCAAATAATCAATCTAATTCAAATAATTGGTGATCAGACAATTGTAATAAATCAGATGACTACATTAAACAGACTGAATGAAACAAGATAAAATTAAATTGATAAACCAACAATCCCAGATAACAAAGAATATCAATAAGGGCTACATCTTTGCCCCAAAATAAGAAAATTAGTTCATGCTAAAAAGAATAAGAATAATCTTCAAATTATGCATGTCGCTGAACTTGGAATCCTTTTTTTGCTCCTTTTGTTTCTCATGTACACACTCTGTGCCAACCCTATGTGTCCTGGATGTGTATTTAAATAACCCAAGTAGAAAGGTTTTAATAGAGCTCCTCCATGAATTGTAATGTTTCTACACATAGAGATCACCTTCTAATAATAACTCAGTATTTCCCTTTGGAAAGATAACTTCTGAAGCATTGCAGTGCATAAAAATAGTAGTTCAAAAACTAACTGAGTTATTACACATCCTGGATTCTAAAAATTGCAACACATTATGTGCCTAAAAATTCACTTCTAGTAATAACTTCACAATCCGCATGTCTTAGACTCTAAAATTTGCAGCATCTGACGCATGAAAATTAGCTTCTAAAAAGAACTCAATTTGTGCACTTCAAAATAATTTATATTTCTACAACCTCTAAGACCAATAGGTGTTGTAACTCCTAACATTTATCTACAATTTTGTCCCTCTAAAACACTCTAAAACTTGACCACATGAATTCAAAACAAATTGCATAAAACTGAAGGACAAATTTTCTTCTAGAATGTACCTTTGAAATCTTCAAACTTGATTATGAAAGTTACTGCTAAAAAATCCTTTTGAAACTTCAAAGTTTTCTTCCTTTGGACTTTCCCCTAGAAAAATTAAGAGGTGTTGAATTTGCTTTCAAATTCTAGGCTTTGATTTTAGATTTTCTTTCTTGTTAAGATGTTTAAAAGGTTCTAAAGATTGAGCTGCAAATTTGATTTCCTATTTCAGACCCTCTGAAATATATTCGTGCACCTCCGAAATTAATTTGCACCTTTTGAACCCTTCAGACTCTCTGAAATATTAACTTTGGAGGCTCTAAAGTTAATTTGTACCTTTTGAACCACTTTAAACCCACTTAAATGTTAACTTCGGAGGCTCTGTAGTGTCGAGTTGAATTCTCAGTAGCACCTTTGAAGTTTATACTTTTAGCATGTCTAAAGTTCTAGAGTAGTTTTTGTATTTTGATCATAAAATTTTGTATGAACACATAATTATAAGTTTTGGATCATTGGATAGATAATTCTAAGGGACACATCTTTTATGTTGATTACTTTTCCTGAATCAATCTCTATCGTGAGTCATTTGAGCTCAAAGTGATGCCTTTTGATAACATTCAAAGTTAATGTTTTAAAGGTCTATAGAGAGAGTTGCATTATTTTGGATATAACTTTCTCATCTAAACTCAAAATCATGTGATTATTAATGATTTAGAAATATAAAAATAAAGGCTATAACTTTTATGTTGAACACATTTTTCAAATATGCCTCCATCAATATCAAAAATTACTTCAAAGTTACGCCTTTAGTCATCTTTAACAATTTAACACTTGAAATCGAAAATAACTACATTAAGTGTAATACATAATCAAAACCAATAAAATTACATTATTAGAGAATACAAAATATGTGAATTTGGGTATTTAATCCTGATGAAATCTTAGCTCATCAAATACCCTTAAACTTAATTAGTGATCATCCTCGAGCAAAATAGCAACCACACTCATGAAATAGTTAGGAAAATCTCGCTCAAAAAATCAATAGTATGCAAGAAAAATTACACATGTACACATAATTCAGAAATCATTCAAAATACTTGCCAAGAAATCTCATGAAACTCCTGCTTCATCAATTCTTTCATGAAGTGAAAATGTGTGTGTGTGCAATGTTAATCTCATGCTACATGCATGCCTTTTAGTCAACAATGTATAAACTAATGATTCTAATGATCTTCACAAAATACTCCATAAGCTTGCTTTTCATAATCCCTTTTCACTAATGTAGACAACTCAGTTCACTTAGGTCAATAGGTCTTTGTTAAGCTTGTAATGGGGCCTTGGGTTTGGCTAACAAAGAAAATAAGGATTCATAAAATAAGAGATCATAACTGAATTGCATATGAATGTTCACTCTTTTGACTTTTTGTTTGGGTTTTTCTCTATTTTATTTTTATAATTATGGACTATATTACTACCACATCCCCAAACTTGTTTTCCATTGAGTTCATGGAGATGTGATTCTCCCAATTGAAGGATGAATTCTTATGGATTACTTTCTTTTTTGTCCTTTTTTCTTTTCCTTTGGCACTCTTTCTCGCATACCTCTTTAACAACTATGTGTGTAAAACATGTCTTTTAATAGGTCAAGCATGGTATTTTTTTTTTGAACAATGAGGCTAAAGAAAGAAAAGTTGAATGATGGTTTTTCACATGCTTTGCATATGTCATTCTATCTTTAAGGCTCAATGGGGACACTAGTGATAGTGAATGTACTAGGTTAGATTTAAAGGCTTAAATTAATCAAATAATGCCTAAATCACTTCCAAGTAAACATGTTATCTAGGTTTTCACTTTGAGGGATAATCAAACAAGTTCTAGCATGCTTATGTCAACCAAAATTAGTCACTGAATTTACATCATTATCAACTAATCCACACATGCTGTGCATGATCATAACATAATGTGCTAAATAAAATTTTCATCAGTCATGAAAAAGGAAAACTTATCACAAGAATCAATAAATCACAAGGTAGCATCTATCCTTCCTTCTAAATTATCTGTAATGATAATCAAAAACTCAGCATTTGTTACTGATCATCAAGAGAGAATCAAACCTATTCAATTTCAGAATGTTAGCACAATTGCTCTAGGATTTTCTTAGCTAAGTCCTCCAAAGTCCAACTCATCAAAAGTTAAACCTAAATTCGAAAAATGTTTGCCCCAAAACTAAAAAATTGAATGCACTTGAATGTTTGCACAAAAACTAAAAAACTAAATGCACTTAAATGTTTGTCCAAAAACTAAAAAACTGAATGCACTTGAATGTAAATCCAAAACACCCCCCAACTTAAACTCAACATTTTCCTCATTGTGAAATAATGAAAGAAGTTTAAGATCAAGGGCTTCCTTGAATGAAGTGAATTCTCTTCTTCTAAACTGACTTGGCATCATCTGAAAGCTTATGGAGTTTCTCTTAAAGTTGCGACATGGACATCTCTCTCTGAACATATAATTGCTTTTTTCTTTTTGAAGATAGAATTCTTCCTTCTATGAAACATAGAATAACTAGAAATTTAAAAAAAATCTATCCTAAAAGTAAATAAAATAAACAATTAAACTAAATGCTAAGAAAATAAATAAAGTTCAGAAAAACTTAGGTTGTCTCCTAAGAAGTGCTTTATTTAACTGTGCATGATGAACTCCTTCATCATCGATTCTGAAATTCACAAACTTCATTCAATTGCATTGGCATGACATCTCTGACAAATTCCTTTACATGATGATCATTGACTTTGAACTTGTTCCTAGTCCCAAGATTCTTCAATTCAACAGCTCCATGAGAAAACACTTAAGTGACCAAGAATGGTCCACTTTGACTGCAATTTTCCCAGAAACAAATGCAAACATAGATCATATAACAAAATATCCATTCGAGGTTCAATGAACCTTTTTTGAATGATTTGATCATGGTTCTCTTTGCTTGCTCCTTATAAATTTTTGAATTCTCATAAGCTTCATCTCTTAGCTCCTCTAATTCATTAAGCTAAAGCTTCCTCTCTTCTCCCACCCTCTGCAAATCAAAATTTGGATTCTTGATTGTGCAGTATGATTTGTGCTTTGACTCCACAGGCAGATTACATGCTTTCCCAAAGACAAGTCTGTAAGGACTCATTCTGATTGGGATCTTGAAAGCAATCCTATATGTCCATAATGCATCATTCAGCTTCATTGCCCAATCTCTCCTTGAAGTGCTCACTATCCTCTCCAAAATTGCTTTTATCTGTTGATTGCTAACTTCAACTTGTCCAAAAGTTTATATGTGATAAGGTGTTTCAACTCGATGAGTGATGTTATACTTTTTAATAGAGCTGCAAAAACCTTATTCCAAAAGGGAGTTCCCCTATCACTAATGATTGCTCTTGGGGTGCTAAACCTGGAAAAAATCCTGTCTTTCAAAAATTTAAGCACAACAATTGCATCATTAGTTTCAGTGGTCACTACCTCAATCCACTTTGACACATAATCAATAGCAAACAAAATGTACATATTCCCATTGGATGGTGGGAATGGGCCCATGAAATCAATGCCCCATACATCAAATAGTTCAACCATAAAATTACCTATGAGTGGCATCTCATCTTTTCTCCCAATGTTACCTATTCTCTGGCACCTATCACACATTGCGCAAAAGGCATGAGCATCCTTAAAAATAGTTGGCCAGTAGAAACTAGACTAGAAAATTTTTAGAGCAGTCTTCTTCCCTCCAAAATGCCCTCCACAATTGAATGTGTGACAATGTCTCAATGTGCTTTGTTATTCATCCTTAGGTACATAATGTCTAATGATCTAATCTAGATATAGTTTGAAAAAAACTAGATCAACCCAAAAGTAGTGTTTTGCTATACACAACAACCTCCTCCTTCCTTGCGAATTCAACATAGGATTAGAAACTCCCTTAACAAAATAATTAACAATATTAGTATACCAAGGTTCACTTCCCTGTACAGAAATAGTTGCTCATCAGGAAAGATCTCATTGATGGGAGTATTCTCTTTGTCTTTCTCTTGCTCAAAATTAGGCTCTTCCACCAACCTAGACAAATGATCGGCTACAATATTTTCACTTCCTTTTTTGTCCTTGATTGTTAGATCAAATTCATGCAGCAATAAGATCCACCTAATCAACCTGGGTTGGTATCTTTCTTAGTCAGCAAATATTTCAATGCAGCATGATCAGAATAAACAATTACCTTAGAACCAATCAAATAAGAGTGAAACTTTTCTAAAGTGAACACAATTATAAGCAATTCTTTTTCAGTGGTAGAATAATTAAATTGTACTTCATTCAAAGTTCTTCTTGAATAATGAATCACATGAGGCAATTCGTCCATTCTTTGTCCTAAAACAATAGCAACAACAAAATTAGATGCATCACACATAAGCTCAAAAGGACAAGACCAATCAGGAACTACTCAAATCAAAGCAGAAGTCAATTTTTCTTTCAAGGTATTGAAGGCAACAAGGCACTCATCATCAAAATAAAAAGTCACATCTTTAGCCAACAGCTTACAAATTTATCTAGAAATTTTTGAAAAGTCCTTTATGAATCATTTGTAAAAGCTTGCATGACCAAGAAAACTTTTAACTCCCTTGACTGAAGTTGGGGGAGATAACTTGGCAATCAAATAAATTTTTAACCTTGTCCACTTCAATGCCTTTACTAGAAATAATGTGTCCTAACACAATTCCCTGCTTAACTAATAAATGACACTTCTCTTAGCTTAATGTTAAATTAATTTTAATATATCTTTTAAGCACCAATCTCAAGTTACACTAAAGACAAAAAAATCAACCATGAGTACCTAAATAAACCTTTCAATCATATTAGAAAAAATGGACATGATAAACCTTTGAAAGGTTGTAGGGATATTGCACAAACCAAAAGGCATCCTCTGATAAACAAAAGTTTTAAATGGGTAGGTGAAATTAGTCTTTTCCTGATCTTTTGGAGCAATGAGAATCTGATTGTAACCTAAAAATACATCTAGAAAAAAATTATAAGCATGACCTATGAATCTTTCAAGCATCTAATCAATGAAAGGGAGAGGAAAATGGTCCTTTCTTGTGGCAGGATTGAATTTTCTGTAGTTTATGCACATCCTCCACCTATAGTCATTCTCTTGATCTTTCAACAAGATTTTATGCAAGCACATAGTGGGGCTAGTTTCTTTGATGTCAACTAATGCCCAACTTATAGCACCCTGGTGCTCTCTTCAAACATTCATCAACAAACAAGTCAACAACAATTATAACTAGAAGAGTACCATTGTCATCAAGAAATACATACTTTAAGTTCTATAGTAGTTGCTTCAATTCCAGTTTGAGTAGTGTGACAATTGATGGTTCCAATTTTTAGTTCACATGCATTAACCCTTCTTTGGAAACTTCCTCCTCTTTGACTTTCTCTACACTATCCAATTCTTCTTTCAATTCCATTATTTCTTCATCTTCCTCAAATTCTTTAGCAATGAGCACCAACTCCAATTTGTCATTTATTTTCTGCTTCATAAAAGTAGTTAATACAAGTCAATCCAAATCATCAATCTAATAATAACCACTAAGATCTACAGGATTTGAAGGTGATGACAAAAGGTTGTAAACAAAAAATTCCACAATCTCACCCAAAATAATCATTTTTAGCTTCCCATTCCACACATCAATGATAGTCCTCGTTTTTTGTGATGCCTGAGGCATTAAAATGTGAAAAGTATTATGAATATTTGCTAAGAGTATAATGAAAGTGAATTTAGTAAAAAATTTGAAATTATTAGGCCATCATTTAAGTGTAAGTGTATAAGAACAAAAGGCTGAATATGACATAGGTGTCACTTGTACTTAATTTTTGGCATATTTAGTGAACGAATTAGGAGAAGTTTTCAATATAAACATTATAGATAATGAAATTATCATTCTAATGAATCAAGAATGACTTGATTCCAATTTCATAGGAGTAATTTATGATTAATACACCTAAACTATTTTGTATGCTGAAAAAGTTAACGAGATGAACGAGATGAGTCCACTTTATCTAAATTTTTGAAATATTTGTGGGATTATTTGGGAAATATGGTCATTATTAAAGTTATATCCATTGAAATTATCTATCTAATGGAATAAAATAACTCAATTTGAAGTTCATATAAGACAGTTATGGCCAACACACTAAAATCGATCCTAGCAGGCGGTAGGGCAAGCAGCTACGGGAAGCTGCTGCAGCTTCTGTCCATGGGCAAGAGGCTGGGGGCAGGCACCTAGGGTGGTAGGAGGCTACTGAGTGACAGTGACCCAATGTTTTAAGGCTCCATTCCATTTTTTACTTATTTTTCCCTATTTTCCCCTTTTTCAGTTCAGTTCAGTTCTTTCCTTTTTTCCTAACCTCTTTTAGGCCTGATTCCTTACAATTTAGTAAGGAAATCATCTTTTCTAGCAAGTAAATCATGTGATCTTTCATATAAACTAGACTTTAAATGATTTGAACTATGAAAATGGGAAAAAAATCACATTGTCTTTAAACGGATGGTGCCAAATGGAGTTTTGGGCTTGAATTTATGTCCATGAGAGAAAGCCGTTTGTGGATTGCTTATTAAGTTGGTTTTTCCTCCTTATTTCTAATTTTCTTAAGTTAGGGTTTTGGAAATTTGGGGATTTTGGAGAAAAATGATGAATCTGATGTAGAAATCATGGGGGAAATAATGTATGCATGCTTAATAAGGGTTTGGAACTAAATTCGGCTTGAGGAATCATGATATATACTTGGCAAGGGTTTTGCCTAATTCATAACTAGTTTTTTGCCCTAATTTTTTTAACTTATATGTAATTAAACATGGGAAAAATGATTAATTGCATGATTATGATGTTGTAAAACTTGTTTGAGGTCATTTGGACTGGTGAATTGAATTTTGGATCATGACCTAATTTAGGTCAAATTTGGGTTTTGAAAGTATAGGCTCTATAATCTATGTAATCCCTGAATTGAATAAATGAAAGGCTTAATTGAATTTTTTATAAGTTGATTTAAGTAATAATCATGAATATTTGAAGTGAATGATGTAAGAAATGAAGAATTCATGTGATGCCCTATTGTAAAATGTTAATTTAATCAGTGTTTATCAAGTGTTTGATGAGTATAGCCTGAGATTGGCTATGAAAGAAATATTAAAATGATGTGATATATGGTATACATGATTATAAATGGCATTGTGGCTATGTATAGGATGATTTGAGAAGAACGAAAAGGCAGAGAGCTTTGAGATTGTGATTGGAGCTAAAAGCCTGAGGTAAGTAGGTGGTCCCCTTTGTGATTCGATTGAATGAATGGGGATAATGATTATTCCATGTTTGTTTTAGGCATGTGTGTTTTGGATGAAGGATTGTGGATGTCTCATGCTTTTTTAAGAATGATGTTTATTTATTTTGTAAACATATTTGCATTGAGGGATAGTGAATATTCCTTGAGTATGTAGAGAATTGGAGCATGTGATGATTATGACATGATGTGATTGTATGAATGTAATGAGATATGAATTATCCTGTAAATAGTATGAATCTATGAATATAAAAGGGGATAGAGAGTATCCCTTGGATTGAAATGACTGAGGCAAAATAAAGTATCTTATGTTATGCTTATCGTTGTGCATGGATGTCTTCTAAATGAATAGGGGTAGAAAATATCCCAAGTTTGTACTGGATAAAATAAATGGAATGAGTAAATCCCATTATGGTGATATTATATGTTGTATTAAGTTAATGTGTATGTATTGATGGAATGTGAAACATTCCATAAGTATAATTTGTTATGTTATGCCTAAAAACACAGTTATAAGGATATGCCTATATGGCATACTTTTAATATAGGGTACCCGTATGACATGGCGTGATGAGCCCAGAGTCACTCTAATGTGATTTGAGGGCCTGAATGGCACATTTATGATATTATATGCCTGAAAGGTGTAGAGTGGGTATAGAAAAGAATGAGGATGTAAGCTTCATGATGTGATTACATTGGCATGTATTTATTTATGTTCTAGTTTTGAGAACTTGTGGTACCTCTATAATTTTTATTCTCTATTTCTGCCTACTTGCTGAGTTGCCTAAACTTATGCCTTCTTAGTCTAGTTTTTTTGGTTGACAGGATAGGTAAAGAATTCCAACTGTTGGTTGGGATTGGCAAGCAAGACCAGAATATATTTTATGGCATGCTAGAATGTTGGGATTGGAATCCCATTATGTAATTATGCATGATTATAATTTATTCCAAATGATGTAAACTAAATGTAATGGCATGTCATAGTAATTATTCATGATATTGTAGATGGATTTGTATTAATCCTAGGAAATGCATTGCCATCATGATCCAATTCCGAAATTGGGGGGAGCTGTAAGTATGGGTGTGGATGTTTTAGATATAATTGTTGTCATTTGATTATAGAAATGTATATTTTATTTTATTTCATATATGTATATCAGGTATAAATGTCCATAATATATGGTAGATTCTACTGAATTTTAGGTAGGACATTTTCTTAAAATTAGGAAAATGGTGAGGTTATGATAAGATTTCCTTTAAGTAGAAGGGAAATGGTAGCATTCCATATCGGCCCTGGTATGGCGTGGTCGAAACGCATAGGGTGGGGGTGTAGGGCATTGTAGGTGGTATTAGAGCCTTTCTTCTGACTTATCTATGTGGTAAGTCCTACTCACCTATGCGAAAGCACTAAGTCTAGATTCACAATGGCAATACTTATGAGAAAGAACTAGGGAATGACATGCCAAGGAGGTTTATGAGAAAAAACCAGCTTGAGGGTAAATAAGAAGGCATGAGAAATGAATAGAGGGCATATGAATGGTGCTATAGATATGATATGAATTTGATGTGATGATGATGTGATCTATTATTTTTATGCATGGTGAAATGAATATGATATCCATATAAAACAAATTTGATAATAGTGTTATTGTAATGCCCCACCTCCCTGGAGCGTTACTAGTGGTAAATTCAGAGGAAATTTTGGTAGAATCTCCCCTGATTTACCACCATTATTCTATATACAACATGCTAAACTACTATAATTATATAATAAATACCCTCAAATATGCCAATATAATATGGCCACCTCCAGGCCCTACTATTTTCTACACAAATTATATAACTGTCGCCTCCAAAACACACATCACCACAATACCCACAGACCAAGATTGGGGTACACTGTACCCTAGCTATCAAATCATATACACTCACACCATAAAATAACATGCTATAAAACTAAGTAATGATACATGTCTAATATACATCCAAAATCCATCCAACAATATACATCATCATACATCATGAAAAGGAGTAAAGCCTCTACTGGTGTCACGGCCTAGCCCCATCACAAGACCCAACACCCCGTTGGGCTCCATCCTCTAACTTGTCTGCTAAAAATTTAAATAAAAGGGTGATTCTGGGCAAAACTCAATAAGTAGGTAAGTGGAAAAACATAACTACAAATAATGTAATAAACAACGGCAAAAACTACAAATAATGTAATAAACAACGGCAAATAGAGTAGTAAATAATGATGTAAATAGGTCAAATATGTCATGCCATATGCAGGATGTCATAGTTAGTTAGTGGCTAGGTTCATTAAATGTTAACTCTCATTAATTATTTCATACACATACTCATAATGATATTGTATACATAGTTAATCTCGGCCAATACTGGCTCGAATACTGATACATCATACTGCCCTTTTTGTATCTGCCAATCCACAATTACCTCTTATACCAGTATACTGCCCCACCATTATCCACATACTCCTCCTCGAGAGGCACACAAACCAAAATACTACCTTTTCACTCTTCAATGTTTCAGGTCCATCCTAGCACTCTTGGCTAGAAGCCCGCTAGGCCCACACAGTCATATTGCTGTATTTTGTGGCGCCCCACTCTCATCAACTCACAAGAATTATATTAAGCTAAATTTTTATAAAAATTCTATTATATTATGTGGATTTGAATTAAAAATTTTGAGGGGCAAAAGAGATGTGTAATTTTGTCTAACATTTTTTCTTTATATTTTTATATTTTAATTTTAAATTGATCAATTTATATTATTTTGATTTGAAAATTGGATCAAACATTTTTCATATTATTTGGAATCTGCAAAAATATTTTTAGGTTAATTGGATATTTATAAACTAGTAAATAAGAATTTTATTTTAGAAATTATGTACGTGTATTCTATACCCCCGGGGTGCCACTAGATATAGCAATATGGCTGTGTGGGCCTGGCAGGCTTCTAGCTGGAAGTACTAGGTTGGACTTGACATGTTGAAAAGTGAAAGGGTAGTGTTTTGGTTTGTGTGACTCTTGGGTAGGAGTGTGTGGATGATGGTGGGGCAGTATACTGGTATAAGAGGTAATCGTGGATTGATAGATACAAAAAAGGCAATATGATGTATTGGTATTCAAGCCGATATTGGCCGAGATTAACTATGTATATGATATCATTATGAGTATGTGTATAAAATAATTAATGAGATGTTAACATTTAATGAACCTGGCCATTGACTGACTATGACATCCTGCATATGGGATGACATGTTTTGCCTGTTTGCATCATTGTTTACTACTCTATTTGCCACTGTTTATTACATTATTTGTAGTCATGTTTTTTTGCTTACCTGCTTACTAAGTTCTGCCGAGACTCATCCTTTTATTTAAATTTTTAGCTGACAGGTTAGAGGATGGAGCCGAACAAGGCGTTGGGTCTCGAGACGGGGCTAGGCCATTACACCATTAGAGGCTTTACTCCTTTTCATGATGTATGATGATGTATATTGTTGGATAGATTTTGGATGTATATTAGACATGTGTCATTACTTAGTTTTACAACATGTCAATTTATGGCGTGGGTGTATATGATTTAACAGCTAGGGTACAGTGTACCTCGATCTTGGTCTGTGGGTGTTGTGGTGATGTGTGTTTTAGAGGCGGTAGTTATATAATTTGTATAGAAAATGGTAGGGGCTAGAGGTGGCCATATTATATTTGCATGTTTAAGGGTATTTGTTATATAATTATCATGGTTTAGCATGCTTTATACAGGATAATGGTGGTAAATCAGGGGAGACTCTGTTGGAATTTTCTCTAAATTTACCACTAGTAACACTCCAGGGAGGAAGGGCATTATAGGTGGTATCAGAGCCTAACGCACCCAAAGTGGTATAAGTATGAAGTACGACTATCAAATCATTAAGTAATGATATGCTTAGGTTGCATTAATATATTTTAGAAACATCGGGGAGAGTTAGTTTAGCCTGTAAACATGAACCTTTCATTTTGAGTCATTGAACTTGGGCAAGGATGATTATGCAAGTGTATGACTTAGAAATGTAATATTATATAGATATATAACTTAAGAATGTGATATTGTGCAGTAATGGCACCCAAGAGGCAAGTGGACAAGGGCAAAGCACCCATGCTGGAGGAGGAGCCACCAAGGCGAACCACTCAATCCCAATACACAGGTGTGGTGATTAGAGATGATTAGAGAGAGTGGAACCAGCTAGCTAGAGGAAATGGCTAAAGGTCAGCCTCTAATGAGGTGGAAGAAGAGGTTATTCGGGAACCTGACGTGAGGCAGCAATCAAAGACCATACAAAGCTGGTAGGGGCTAGTGGTACAGTACCAGAAGTCAGACCAGAGTTTTCTGCCATGATGGCAATGGTAACCAACCTCACCCAAACAGTGCAAGACTTCATACAGGCTCAACGGAGATCGGCAGATGAGCCTACTCATATTTTTGGACCCCCTGGGAGGCTGACCCATGTGCCAAAGTGGATAGTGGAAGTGGACTAGACTTTACAAGTGCACCCAAGTCTAGAGCTAAACATGAAGGCCTCCCACAATATGAAGCCTTTAGTATTTAGAGGTGAGAGTGACTACAAGGTCATGGACAATTGGATTTTTGGGATGGAGAAGGTGTTCACCTATATGCAATGTCCAGAGGAGCACAAGGTGTTATATGCTATCTACCAGCTAGAGGGCGAGGCCGAACGTTGGTGGAAGATGGAGAGGCTGACCTTGCCAGCTGTAGGAGCTGGTTTGACATGGGAAGAGTTTAGAGATAGGCTCTTCCGCCATTATGTACCTGCCAGTGAGAGAGTAAAATGGATGATTGAGTTCATGACACTAGCGCAGGGGAGGAGACTTGTGGTAGAATATGATGAGCAGTTCTGCTCCTTGGCTCGATTCATACCATGGGCCCAAGTAGACTCCATAGAGGCAGCCCAGAAATTTCAGGAGGGTCTATGATGGAGCATCAGGTTCAACGCCTCCCTCTTTATGTTGACTAGATATGAGGATATCTTGGAATGGCCCAGAATAGTAGAGAGGAAAGAAGAAGAGCACCAAAAATTCCAAAAGAGGAGACGCGCCAAGACTAGTGATTTGGGGCAGAGAAAGGAGCCTTGAACTGAGCAAATCAGTGGAATCACCTCTGAGAGGACATATCATCATTGTGGCCAGTCCGAACATATCCGGCCGTATTATCCTACTTTAAAGAGGGAGGGATGGAAGCCTGCTAGGAAGACCCCTACTCAGTCTAGAGAGCCGAGCTAAATAGCCAACCAGCCACAAGAAGCAGAGCAGAGGAGACCCATTGTTTGCTATCATTGTGGTGAGCCAGGCCACATTAGGCTGCATTATCCCACTCTTTAGGGGAAAAGTGAGAGTGTTGCTTCTAGGGTACCTCCTCATCCTAAGCATGGTGGCCCACAGATGAGAGGCTGAGGTTGTGGGACGTATGTACTGCCAGGGAGGCCGTTTGCAGAGCAGAGACCCCAAACTACAGCAGTTATACAGGCTACCACAGTGCAAGAGGCATAAACAATGGATCATGTGGTTATAGGTAATCTCCTCATCTGCAACTATATGACATATGTCTTATTTGATCTCGGTGCTTCCCAGTCTTTTGTATCCATTGCATTTGTTCATAAAGCTAGCTTGTCCCATGCATCAATTGGTAGAGGTCTCCACACCGCTGAAGGCAATTAGTACGACCTCAAAAAAATGTTTGACATTCCATAGTATTTGAAAGTAGATGTTTCTATGGTACTTTGATAGTATTAGATTAGATATTATATTGGGGATGGATTGGCTGGCTAAGCATGAAGCCAAGATAGATTGTAGGACCAAACAGGTGATCTTGAAGACTCCTAATGGGATAGATATCACTTTTCAGAGTTCATCTACAAGAGAAGCTCCCAAGCTGATTTTTGCTTTAAGAGCTCTCAATTTAATGCGGAAGGGGCATGAAGCTTATTTGATTTTTGTCGTAGATGTGCACTATGAGCATAGATCAGTGGAGGATATCTTAGTTGTGAAAAAAATTCTAGATGTGTTTCCAGGAGAACTATCTGCATTACCTCCCAAGCGAGAAGTCGAGTTCAATATTGACCTTCAGCCTGGGGTAGAGCCTGTATCCAGAGCACCATACAGAATGGCACTAGGGGAACTGGCAGAATTGAAGATGCAGTTGCAAGAATGGATGCATAAGGGATTTATCCACCCTAGTGTATCACCTTCGGGTGCTCCCATCTTGTTTGTGAAGAAGAAGAATGGTAGTCTGCGCTTATGCATTGACTATTGAGAGCTCAATAAGGTGACGATTAAGAATAAGTATCCATTGCCTCGTATAGATGATTTGATTGATCAGTTGCAAGGGGCTACTATGTTCTCAAAGATTGATCTTTAGTTAGGCTATCATCAAATGAAGGTGAAGTTGACAGATGTGACGAAGACTACATTCAAAACCCAATATGGACACTATGAATTCTTAGTAATGTCATTCAGATTGACCAATGCTCTAGCAGTCTTCATGGATCTCATGAATAGGGTATTTAGGCCATATTTAGATCACTTTGTGATCATATTTATTGATGACATCCTGATTTATTCCAAAAAATAAAGAGGAGCATGAAACTCACCTGAGATTGGTTTTACAGCGACTGAGAGAAGAAAAGTTGTATGCCAAGTTAAAGAAATGCGACTTCTGGATGAACAATGTAGCATCTTTAGGACATATTATATGAGGAGCTAGTATTTCTATAGATCTAAATAAGATGAAAGCTATGGTAAACTGGCCCCACCCTACTACAGTAACAGATGTTCATAGTTTTTTAGGATTGGCAGGTTATTACCGCCGATTTGTTGAGAGATTCTCTACTATAGATGTACCTCTTACACAGTTGACTCGTAAAGGAGTGCAGTTCAAATGGAATGATCAAAGTGAGGCAGCATTCTAGGAATTAAAGAAGAGGCTAGTAGAAGCTCCAATTTTGAAAGTTCCTACAAGACGGGGTGAATTTGTAGTATATAGTGATGCATCTAAACATGGATTAGGGTGTGTATTAATGCAGCATGGAAATGTTATTGCTTAAGCATCATGCCAACTAAAGCCTCATGAGCGTAGCTACCCCATCCATGATCTAAAGTTGGTAGCTATCATATTTGCCTTAAAGATATGGAGACATTATCTCTATGGTGAAAAGTGTGACATATACATAGATCATAAAAGCTTGAAGTACATTTTCACTCAGAAAGAGCTAAATATGAGATAGAGGCAATGGCTTGAGCTGCTAGAAGATTATGATTTGAATATCCATTATCATCTAGGTAAGGCAAATGTTGTAGCAGATGTACTAAGCAGGAAATCGGGCAGTAGTATGGCATGTCTGCTCACAAGGAATAAGCTATTCGAAGAGATGAGGCAAATGGAGTTGTATGTGGGAATAAGAGGGCTAGTGGCAAAGTTATATCAGTTATCTATTCATCCCACTTTGCTAGATGAGATTTGGACAACCCAAATGGAGACTACAGATGAAGAATTTCAAATACTAAGAGAGAGAACTCAGAGTAGTGGACTACCTAATTATATTATTAGTGCTGATGGCATCCTAAGATACCAGAATCGGCTTGCATTGCCTAGAGTTCTGCTATAATATAAAAAGTGCTAGAGGAGATTCACGATTCACCTTATGCCATCCATCCAGGCAGTACCAAAATGTATCATGACTTGAGGTCACAATATTGGTGGCATGGCATGAAAAATGATGTGGCTCAATATGTGGCAAGGTGTCTAGTATGCCAAATGATAAAAGCAAAACATCAAAGGGCTGGTTGGTTATTACAGCCAATTGGGATCCTAGAGTGGAAATGGACGGATATTACTATGGATTTTATTATAGGTCTTCCCAAGACTACAGTTGGTTATGATAATATCTGGGTTATAGTGGATAGGTTGACTAAGGTAGCCTACTTTATTCCCGTTCACACTACTTATACTGCTCAGAAATATGCATGGATTTATCAAAAGGAGATAGTGAGACTAGATGGTGTGCCTAAGGTCATTATTTCTGATCATGGATCAGTGTTTACATCTAAGTTCTAGATAGCTCTGCATAAGACTATGGGTACAAATCTGGAGTTTAGTAGTATATATCACCCCCAAACTGATTGGTAGACTGAGAGGGTGAACTAGTAGATAGAGGACAAGTGGAGAGCTTGTGTCCTCCAATGGGGCAAATCCTGGAGCAAGTATCTTGCTTTAGTGGAGTTCGTCTACAATAATAGCTATCACTCTAGCATTAGCATGGCTCCTTTTGAGGCATTATATGGGTGTATGTGTCGAACACTCCTATATTGGTCAGAAGTGGTGGAGACTGCTATTGTAGGGCCACAAATGATTGTAGATACAGTTAAAAAAGTAGCCCAGATCAAGGAGAAGATCTGCGTTGCCCAGTCTCGCTATAAGAGTTATGTAGATACACGTGCGGGACCTAGGGTTTCAAGTGGGAGATTGGGTCTTTCTTAAAGTGTCACCTATGAGAGATGTGGTGTGATTTGGCACCAAGGGCAAGCTAAGCCCTAGATATGTCGGGCCATATGAGATATTAGAACGGATTGGTAAGGTGGCTTATTGCATTGCATTACCACCTTCATTGAGCGGAATCCACGATATTTTTCATATGTCATTACTACAGAGATATGAACCAGATTCTTCTCATATTTTGGCACTAGATGAGGTACATTTGAGTAAAAACCTGTAATATATTGAGCAGCCAATCTGTATCCTAGATAGGAGAGAGAAGCAGTTAAGTAACAAAACCATTTCCCTAGTTAAAGTATAGTGGAGTCATCACTTAGAAGACGAGGCTACATGGGAGCTTGAGGATATAATATAGTCTAAGTATCCTTGTTTAATTATCTAAGTTTCAAAGATGAAACGTTTTATAAGGGGGTGGAATGTAAAGCCCTAGAAATTTCAAAAATGTAAATTTTCACTATTATAAAGTCTTAATAATTTTTCCAATGCGGCATATTGTAAAATTGAATTTTTGAAGAATTTTATTATAAACAATTAGCAAAATGGATGAAATATCCATATTAATGTGAAGATGATGATGACATATGTTAATTAATAATTAATAGGTGAAGAAAAATTAAAAATTAAATGTGGAAAGCTGAAAATTTGAGTTATTGGTAATTTCTAGAAATTTTCAATTTAATCAAATTTAATTTATAAATAAATGATGAAATTATGAAAATAATAGATGAAAAATTGATTTGGGTATATTATATATCAAATGGATAACTCACATGTGTAAAGAATGATAATTTGATGGCATTTTGAAAATTCAAGAGTGTGAATGTGCATAGAAGTGGGTGGAGCATAGACTACCAAAAATAAAAACAATATAAAAAGAGTGTTTTTGCAATGCCTATCCAATTTACATCGTTTTCATCTTCCAGCCCATGCTAGCCAACATAAACCCTTTTCCCCATCATCCCAATCTTCCATTTTAGACAATTTTTCTTCAAGTGATCCATAGCAAATATTGATTCAAGTAATTAGTGTGCCATAGGATGTATTTTCTCTTGAGATCAATAAGTGTTAGTCACCCAAACATGGTGAAGTATTGCTGATCAGTGGGACCCATGAAATGAATTTAAAGATTAAGGTAAGTACTTAATCTAATTTAAATGGTGATAATGTTTATAAAAGAATATTATGCAAAAGTTGATTTATCTTCAAGGAATTTCAAACCCTAATTCAAGGGGGTTTGCTGAAAATTCTAATAGGGAATCAAGGCTTTGTTAGAGGGTGGAAATTGGAGTGTGAGGGATGTGAAAATTGCTCAATTAATTAAGGTAAGCAGGTAGTTGTTTTAAGTTATTTGAAGTTCAATTTGATTTCTTTGAATGAATACAATTTGGGCACTTATAATCTGAAAGTTTTGTATATGAGTTACATGATTTTAAACATACATTATCTACCCCATGTAACCATAATTAATTTATTATATTAGCATGAATTCAATTGCATTGGAAACAATGGAATTCGGATGAGCAATGCACTAATAGAACACCTTACCAAGTGCCCCTATTGAGGTTGATTAAAACCCAATTTAGTGATGTTAGACAAAATTACACATCTCTTTTGCCCCTCAAAATTTTTACATCAATTTCAAAAAATATAATAGAATTTTTTAAAAATTTTGGCTTAATATAATTCAAAATGCGAAGATTAAAAATAAAGCAACATTTCAAAAGGGTGGGATGCTATCAGCATCTCATTTTTAGGGTATTTAATGTTCATATTTTTTTGAGCTGTAAAATGGTAGAATTTGTTCATGAAAGTTGATATTATAGTATTTATATATATCTATTATAACTTAATATTTTTAGTTTTGCAAAATAGCATCACAAAATTGGGTTTTAATCAACCTCAAGAGGGGTACTTGGTAAGGTGTTCTGTTAGTGCACTGTTCATCTGAATTCTATTGTCATCAATACAATTTAATTCATTATAATATAATACAATAATTATGATTGCATGGGGCAAATAATGCATGTTTAAAATCATATAACTCATATACAAAAATTTCAGATTACAAGTGCCCAAATTGTAATCATTTAAAGAAATCAAATTGAACTTAAAATAACTTAAAATAACTACCCGCTTACCTGAATTAATTGAGCAATTTGCATAGCCCTCACACTCCAATTTCCACCCTCTAATAAATCCTTAATTCCCTATTAAAATTTTTAGCAAACCCTCTTGAATTAGGGTTTGAAGTTCCTTGAAGATAAATAAACTTTAGCATAATATTCTTCCATAAACATCATCACCATTTAAATTAGATTAAGCACTTACCTTAATCTTCAAATTCCTTTGGTGGGTCCCACTGATCAGCAATACTTCACCATATTTGGGTGACTACCACTTCTTGATCTCAAGAGAAAATACATCCTATGGCCCACTAATTACTTGAATCAACATTTGCTATGGATCACTTGAAGCAAAATTGTCTAAAACGGAAGATTGGGATGATGGAGAAAAGGGTCTATGTTAGCTAGCATGGGCTCAAATATGAAAATGATGGAAATGGGATGGGCATTGCAAAAACACACTTTTTATATTGTTTTTGTTTTTGGTAGTCCATGCTCCACCCAGTTCTATGCACATTCACTCTCTTAAATTTTAAAAATGTCATCAAATTATCGTTCTTTACACATGTGAGTCATCCATTTGATAATCATATACCCAAATCACCCATCTATTATTTCCATAATTTCATCATTTATTTTTCAATTACATTTGATTAAATTGAAAATTTCCAGAATTTACTAGTAACTCATTTTTTCGGCTTTCCACATGTAATTTTTAATTTTTCTTCACCTATTAATTATTAATTAACATATTTCCTCATCATCTTCATATTAATATGGACATTTCATCCATTTTTATATTATTTTGATAATAAAATTCCTCAAAAATTCAATTTTATAGTATGCCACATTTGAAAAATTACCAAAACTTTACAATAGTGAAAAATTATATTTTTGAAATTTCCAAGGCCTTAGAATTGTAATAGCTTAAAATAGTAATTGTTTATGATGGGTAGAGTAGTGCAGGAAAGCGTAGTGGTGCACATAGGTACATCTTATTGGCCTGTTGTTATAATGTTTGTGAACGTGAAAGTGAAATGGATGAAACTGTGAAGTTTCATGCGTTGGCATTTGTGCCTTGATTGCATGATGTGTTGTAGCATCAGTTTGAGATCTATATCTAGGTGACTAGCTTAAATCGTATGTATGTTTTGTTGAGTTATTCAAAAATAAATAAATTGTGTAATTAATTACATATTATGAATTTTAATTGTTGTGTGAATGATATAAATATGATACCTGATATCTGTGAGATATGGATAAGTTCGAAAAGATTTGAATGCCTTGGTGGCATAGACACCATGATGGGTGGATGTAATGAGAATGGACACCCATGAGGTGTAAATATGTATTGCTAGCATATATAATTGATATTTGCATTTTGAGTATGGAAGCATACTCTAACTAGATGTTATTAATGATTACTTATTTATGTAATTTGATTTAAATGAATTGTTATGTGTATTTAAGCAATTCTATATTTTAAACGATATGATTGATTGTAATGTTGAGATGGCATTGATGTGATTAATTCCAATGTTGGGATGACATTATGTATGATTGAAAATGCCAGGATGACATTATTATGATTGTAATGCCCAGATGGCATTAACGTAATTGATATGTTGATTGAATAAATTGGCATGTTTGCCATGATCGTGTTGATGGAAAAGGGATGTTGTCTTGATTTATTTGAGTTGCGTTGACAAATAATGAGATTAATGAAATTATGTATTCCCCCATATGTTTGACATTGTATTTGGCTATAAGCTTGAACTATTATGAATGATGCAATGTTATGAATTATGATATATGTGAAATATGATGCATGGATGGAAACAGGATCATCACAGTGAAGAACATCCTCTCTCCTTACTCTTTCTTACTTGCAATCTCCTCTTCTTCTCCACAAGAAACTTCAAGAATTCATCCTTAGGACCATCAAAATGAACCCTCAATATTGAAGTGAAAAGATCTCCCAAAAATCCTAACTTCCTACTTTAAAAACCCATGCTATGCACTTAGTAGAAAATCTGCTAAAATTAAGGAGCGGCACTAGCAGTGCCACCTCGCGGTCTGGCCAATGGTGATAAGGGATCCTGGCACTAGGTGGATTTTCACTTGCAACTTTGATTTTCAGCTCCTTTGCAGCTTTCTACTTTTCCTTCCATTTTCTCTTCTTTTCCATCTTCAAAATACCTAGAAAATTCAATAAATACGTATGAAATAATCTAAAAGTAATAAGGATTTACAAATAACTAAGCTTGAACATATATAATGTAAGTGAATAAAATTCACTTATTAGTTGGATTTAGGAGCAAGTATCAATCTAATGCCTTATTCTGTTTACTTGCAACTTATTTTGGGAGATTTGAAATCTACTATAATGTCTCTATAGTCTGAAGATAGGTCAGTGAAATATCTTAGAGGCATTGTAGAAGATATTTTAGTGCAGACTGATAAACTTATTGTTCTTGCAGATTTTATTGTGCTTAACATGGAGAGACAAGTGATTCCATAAAGAGAGCTGCCCATTCTTGTGGGGTTCCCATTCATTGCAATAGTATAACAACCCATACCCCCACTCTATGTGTTTTGTTCATGCCACACCAAAGCTGATGCGAAACGCTACCTATCCCTTCTTCTTAAGGGAAATCATATTATAACCTCACCATTTCCCTAATTTTATGGGAAATGTTCCCCCTATAATTTGGCAGAGTTTACCCTATATTATGAACATATATACCTGATATACATGTATAAAATTAAATTAAATGTACATTTTGATAATCAAATGATGACAATTATATCTAAAACAGCCACACCCATACTCAAAGCTTCGCCCAAGATTAGAACTAGATCATGATGGCAATGCATTACTCGAGATTAATTCAAATTCATCTACAATATCATGAATAATTACTATAACATGCCATTGCATTTGGTTTACATCATTTGGAATAAAATAAAATCATACATAATTACATGGTGGGATTCCAATCCCAACATTCTAGTATACTATTAAAATATCTTCTATGCTTGCTCGCCAATCACAACCCATAGTTGAAATTATTTACTTATGCTATCAACTTAAAAAATAGATTGAGAAAGAGTGAGTCCCTGCAACTCAGTAAGTAGGGAGAACTAGATAATAAAAATTATAAGGAACAACGAGTTTTCAAAACTAGAGCATAAATAAATCCATGTCAATGCAATCATACTATGAGGCTTACATCCTCATTCTTTTCTATACACACTCTATGCCTTTTAGGCATATAATATCATAATTGTGCAATTCAAGCACCTCACATCACATTTGAGCCACTTTGGGTTCATCACACCATGTCATACAGTTACCCTATATTAAAAGTATGCCATGCAGGCATATCCTTATAATTGTTTTTTTTAGGCATAATATAACAGATTATATTTATGGAATGTTTTGCATTCCATCAATACACACACATTTACTTAATACAACATATAATATCACCATCATGGGATATACTCATCCCATTTATTTTTTCTAGTACAAACTTGGGATATTTTCTACCCACATTCATTTAGAAGACATCCATACACAAGGATAAGTATAGCACGTGATACTTTATTTCTCCTCAGTCATTTCAATCCAAGGGATACTCTCTATTCCCTTTTATATTCATAGATACAAAAGTTTCATCCTCAAAACTTTAAGACTTGCTTAGATCTCATTAGTTTCTCAAGTTTCCAATTTTGCATATCCCTTTAATTGAACATTTCATATTCTGCAGATCTGTACCACAGGATACACCATGCAAGTGATATTAATCAGATTATATATCTAATTATTCCATAATACTAACACACTTTCTCATCCATGACATTTAAAATGCCATTATAATCAAATCAACATAATTTTATAAAGACTAAATAAGTTTATTCCTCATAACTAGATACATACATTATGTTAGAATCATCCAGAACATGGAAATACACAAATAAGCACATACCAAAATATATTATAATGCATATACTGCAATGCTCACTTGCTCGCATTATACATATAAATTTAGAATGCGATTTATATAACACCACATAACATATTGCCTTATTACAAGGCATCCTTTAATCACACATGATATTATCAAATTTAGCTTCTATAAATACAACACATAAATGCACATCAATGTATACCAATTATAATGCAACAATACAATACTCATGATTCATAATGTCACATGAATGCAATGCTCATGATAAACACTACCACACACTCCAGGCCTAGTGCATCCTTACCAAGAACCTAACTGGCATCAGGCCTAGTGCATCCTTATCAAGAACCTCACTAGCATCGTAATCTGTCCCTTCTGGGACTAGGCATCCTTATAAGGAACCTCCCTTAATACCATCTATACCAATTAGGTCACCTAGGCTAATCATTAAGCAATGCCTGGCCATGTCGACTGCCCACATAGTCCCTCACCACAACCGATGGTTTTCATGAGCTAACCATCAACTCACTGATTTTCAAGCTTACCAACAAACTTATACAATGATGGTTTTCATGAGATGGACAAGATGAGTCAACTTTATCTATATTTTGACATATTTGTGGGCCTATTTAGGAAAAGTGTTCAACATTAAAGTTGTATTCTTGAAATTATTTATCCAATGGAACAAAAATTACTCAATTTGGCATTGATATGAGAAAGTTATGGCCAGCGCACTAAAACCGCTCTTGGCAAGTAGTGGTACAAGTGGTTGCGGGAAGTGGCTGGAACTTTTTTCCATCGGTAGAAGGCTAGTGGGCAGGCACTTGGAGTGGCAGGCACCTGGGGTGGCAGGAGGCTACCAAGTGGCAATGACCTGATGTTTTAAGGCCAACCCCATTCCATTTTTTCTTATTTTTTCTTGTTTTCTCCTTTTTCTTTTCCATTCTCTTCTTCCCTTTTTCCCTAGCCTCTTTTAGGCTTGATTCCTTACTATTTAGCTAGAAAATCATTTTACATAGCTAGTAAATCATGTGATCTTTCATTTAAACCAAAATTTTGGCGATTTGAACCATGAAAATGGGAAAAAAAATCAAGTTTCCTTCAAACGAATGGTGCTAACTGGAGTTTTGGGCTTGGATTTATGTCAATGAGAGAAATCTATGCATGAATTGCTTGGTAAGTTGGTTTTTTCCTCCTTATTTCTGATTTTATTAAGTTAGTTTTTGGGAATTTGGGGATTTTGGAGAAAAATGATGAATTTGATGTAGAAATCATGGGGGAAATAATGTATGTATGCTTAATAAGGGTTTGGAACTAAATTGGGCTTGAGGAATCATGATATATACTTGGCTAGGGTTTTGCCTAATTCATAACTAGAGTTTTTGGCCCAATTTTTGTAACTTATATGTAATTAAATATGGAAAAAATGATTAATTGCATGATTATAATGTTTTAAGGCTTGTTTGAAGTCATTTGGACTGGTGAATTGAATTTTGGATCATGACCTAATTTAAGTCAAATTTGGGTTTTTGAAGTATAAGCTATATAATCTACGTAATCCCTTAATTGAATAAATGAAAGGCTTAATTGAATTGTCTATAAGTTGTTTTAAGTAATAATCAGGTGTGTATGAAGTGAATGCTGTAGGAAATGAAGAATTCTTGCAATGCCCTGTTGGAAAATGTTAATTTAATCAATGTTTATCATGTGTTTGATGAGTATAGCCTAAGATTGGCTATGAAAGAAATATTAATATGATGTGATGTATAGTATACATGATTATAAATGGCATTGTGGCTATGTATAGGATGATTTTAGAAAAATGAAAAGGCAGAGAGCTTCAAGATTGTGATTGAAGCAAAAAGCCTGAGGTAAATAGGCAGCCCCCTTTGTGATTTGAATGTATGGATAGGGATAATGATTATCCCATGTTTGTTCTAGGCATGTGTGTTTTGGATGAAGGCTTGTGGATCCTTGTTACTTTTAGATATATTTCATACTTATTTGTTGAATTTTCTAGGTGTTTTGAAGATGGAAAAAAAGAGAAAATGTAAGGAAAAGATGAAGCTCAAAGGATGGAAAAGAAGAAAGCTGCAAAGGAGCTAAAAATCAAAGTTGCAAGTGAAAATCCACCTGGCACCAGGATCCGTTATCACCACTGGCCAGACCGCGAGGTGGCACTACTAGTGCCACTCCTTAATTTTAGTAGATTTTCTACTAAGTGCATAGAGGGGGTTTTTAAGGTAGGAAGTTAGGATTTTGGGGGGATCTTTTCACTTCCATTTTGAGTGTTCATTTCGATGGTCCTAAGGGTGAATTCTTGAAGTTTATTGTGGAGAAGAAGAGGAGATTGCAAGTAAGAAAGAGTAAGAAGAGAAGATGTTCTTCATTGTGATGATCTTATCTAAGGGAGTTGTTTTAATTTTTATTATGAAATAATCCCTCTTTCTAGGGTGAAGATGTAACCCATTTTTATACTCTTTGTTATATGGATTGTTGGTTATAAATGACTATATGATCTTGTTTCATTCATGATGTTGTTTGCAATAATTTAATTTATTTTATTGCTTGATTACCAATATTATGAGTTAGATTGATTATCCAAGCATGGTTAAGGTAGACACCATGAGCTCCCTTAAATGAAAAGGATAGATGGTTAAGGTAGACACCATATGTTAAAACATGTTATTTTGGTTCATTATCTTCATGAACTTAATGGGTTTTCACCTTAATTATGCTACACACTATTAGTAATTAGAATGAGTGAAAACACTTGATTTAAACCTAAACACCTAACAATAATGATCTTACTTTCGAAAGAATGAACCCAAGTAAAGCATTGAATCCAACATTCCACTAGCAAAGGGGATTCATCTAGTTGTGAAATCAGATCCCTAGACCTTTTCATCTTACTAATCTTCCTGCATTAATATTAGTCATTAATTTACTTGCATTCTATTAAGTTTCTAAAATTCCAAAAATATACCAATCATTACTCGATATTCATTTAGTTAGAAATACATTCTTTTTAAAGCTAGGATTGTTCAATAACTCAAACTAATTAAGTCGATTTGGCCATTCTTTGTGGGATTGACCCATGCATTGTGCATTATACTATTATATGTCTATACATTTGTGAGGAATTATAATTTGAACCATCGAGTTTTTTGTGTCGTCGCTAGGAAATTGGTTCCAAATTGATTTGATTAATTTAGTTACAATTTTTCTCTTTTAGAGTTGTATTGTGTTTAGGATTTTTAGTTGTTTGATTTTCTTTCTTTTTGTTAAGTTGTGATTTCAGAAAAGAAGAATACATGGGAGAATACATGGAAAATAGGGTGGCTTAACAAGCATAGCAGTTGATGAAAGAGTTTGCATGCTCTATCATTGGATTATCGCCTTCATGCATTATTTTGAATAACAATGCTAGGAACTATGAATTAAAGCATACACACTTTGACATGCTTCCTTCTTTTTATGGTTTTGTTGTAAAAGATCCCTTAACATTCATGCATAATTTCTACTTAACTATCCAAACTTTTCCTTTTCAGGGACTTATTGATGATCAACTACGTATGAGATGTTCCATACAACTTGAAGGATGCAGCTAAAACCTAGTTTATAACGTTGGCTCCTGGTTCACTTACCACATGGGATGCAGTTTATAATAAGTTCATTGATAAATTTTATTCTTATGCTAAAATTGCAAAACTAAGAGGTAAGATAGCAACTTTTGCTCAATTGGAAGTTTAGGCATTTCATGAAGCTTGGAAAAGATTTAAAATGTTACTGAACCAATGTCTTCACTATCATATTCCTTTAGAGTTGCTAACTCAATTTTTCTATGATGGATTGATACAACCATGCCAAGCCATGGTTGACAATACTGCTACCATGCCTTGGAAGAAGCTTGACTGCCACGCCTTAGGAGGAGCCTAACTGCCACGTCTTCGAAGGAGCCTAATTACCACACCTTGCAAGAAGCCTGACTGCAATGCCTTGGGAGGAGCCTGATTACCATGTCCTAGACCTGACTGCTATGCCTTGGAAGGAGCTTGACTGCCACACCTTGTGCTGAGGTTGACTGTCACACCTTGGAAGAAAGCCTAACTGCTACATCAAGGGTATTTTTGGGATTCTTACTTGCACCATTGATTGATCCCAAATATTTTAATTAATTTAATTAAAATATATTTACTAATTATGGACTGCCAAAATCCAATTAATTGCATGCATGTCCAATATGGGTTCTATGCAATTAATTTCTAAAAATGGATTTTTATGATGCACTCTTTATACCTCTCATGTATAAAATCCATTATTTTTTGGACAAGTGGAGTTGTATAAAAAATAATTTCTACACAAACCTTGTCTTGTGTCACCAATTTCAACAGCTTAATTTGAGGTACTGCCTGAATGATGTTGATAATTTCAATCACCAAATTGCCATTCATTAATGTTTTTGACCATACAAGTATAATTAATTAATTAATTTTTAGTTGATCATAATACATCCGTTGTTATAAAATTTTGGCCGCATACTATACATGTCCAACACACAATCTAAGTAACTTTGTGCCCACTATTCAACAACAACGTTCTAGATCCTACTTTCATCTTGGCTGCACAAGTTGCTCATCCCTTAATAGCATGCCACCTCTATAGAATGTCCCTGTCAATGTGGTTTGTTAGCTTCGCGGATGAGAAGTTGCCTATCGGCATAGCACGTCAGCCCGTTCCATTATGCATGGCACATCAGCTACAAGTCAAAGACATCTGCTTGACTGCGTGAAACATTACCATAAGTTGAAGTCGTCAACTGCTTGATATGTCACTATAAGCTGAAGGCATCTGTCCATCTACATGGAATGTTACCCAGGCATCGTCTCAACTCTCTACCAAGCTGGACCAGACCCATCCAGCATTCTAATCTTCGCCAAGGCAGCTTGGAAACCAACATAACCATCTATTGCTTCTTGTTGGAATACACTAGTCATCCCTTCTCAGACTCGAGGCCGATGGTAGTCACGCTAGGCCAAAAGTCGAAGTTCCTCCTTGTAATCTTCAAAGTCTGGTTCATAGATGTCGATGATGAATTCAAAGGATAGCTAAAAACACATTAGCATCCTGGTTGCCAATGCAGGCTACCATTATTCCAGATGCCGCCACCTTTCGATCGTCAGATGAGTGATCTTCGCAGACCAAAAAATCAGCATTGCTCTTCCGACTTCGGTGCTGATGATACTACAACGGATCACCCACTCCGGTGGTCGAAAATTGCAAAACAAAGTTGCTATCAAGTTCTTCTTCCTTACTGTCGTTGTTCCAGATCTAACATTGACGACCATCGGATGGTGGATCTACTTTGACCATAAAGTCAGCACCGCTTTTCCTACTCCAATGCTACCTTCATCGCGCTGACTCACCTCCTTCTTTTGCCAGAAAATGCTAAAAGAAGCTATTGTTGCCACCCCTTCTCCTCATTACCAACAACAGTGCCACTACAGCTTCCTTGCTGCCAAGCTGAACTAGCCCTTCTCCATCCTCTGCTTGTTAGCCGCCATAGCCGACAAAGTTATTGCCGATGACAGAGTGGGAAAAACCCACTATGGTTGTTCGTTTGTCAATCAATGTTGCCATTGCCATTGTCAATCTTGTTCATCATTGTTGACAACACTGCCCATCACTAGTCAGACTTCCTAGGCCATAGCCGACTTCTCACCATTCGTCTATGCACCTGCTGGTGACAACTGTCCATCTAATTTTTTGTGGCCCAACAGAAAGAATATAACAGTAAAGGCTCATTCTTCTTCTTTTCTTTTTCTGCTTTGACCCTCTTAGCATCTTGTTATTCAGTAATTTGTTGTCTTCTTATACCTAGCTTAAATTTCAACAATTTGAGGTAGATGAGCAACATTGAATGTAGAAGACCATTTTGAGTCTTCTCCCATTGAAATGCACTACTTCTGATTGAGTGTATATAGATGGAAAGCCTACAGCCGTTTATTGCCAAAAATAGTGACTGAAGGATTCTGCATGCCAAAAGCAAAAGCTCATAATGCAATTTGCTTCTTTGGATTTATTAGTGGTCACTCTTCTATTCATTTTGGACAAAGACATGCTTCATTTTTTTATTTAGGATGATATTGCATTCTTTTGAAGTGGAATCTCGGACAAAGGTTGTTGCTGTCGCATTTGTTCGAAGTCTATTTTTTATTCTTTGATTTCTTCCAAGATGCAACATTCTTAATTTTAGTAGCTCAAATCTTCTAAAATATGGTAGATGGTTGGAGCAGGTTGTTGCAGTCCTACACATGGAAGCACTTCCACTTTGTTAACCTTGAAATTTATAATTTGCACAGATTATGGAACATGAGTAAATACTATGAATCAAGAACACTATTTTTATCCATGTGAATATATATATATATATATGATCAAACATATTATCAAATGAAAAACAAGGTTAAATGTAACATGGATCATAACATTTTTCCTTATATGCTTGCATAATAATTTAAACATGCATAGATTTTAAGCATCAATGTTCACAATTCAAGATTTTTAAACTTAGCATAAATCAAGTTTAATACAAGTTTTTTTATCATCAAAATCAAGCACAATAATCTTAACAATCTCCCCCTTTTTGATGATAACAAAAATTGATTAAATCCTTTTAATTAGTCACATAACTCCCCTCGAATATATTATCCTTTAATTCAAGAATTTTCTTTCTTTCTCCTCCTTAATGTATATACGACTATCTTCACTGCCTTTAATTGCAAGTGCTACTAATACATTCCCTACTTTTAATACTTTCTCTCCCGCTTTTTGTCATTATCAAAGAGAAGGTTAAGGAAATGTAAGAGAAGTAAATAGTAACATTAAGAAATCACTTGGAAGGTGTGTGAATGCTTCATATGCTCTGCAATTTTCAAGATAGATAAGAACTAGTGGGACTTTTCAGTAGATATGTGACATTGCTAGTTTAGTCATGGAGTTTGCAAATTCTCCATCAAAGCAAATCCAGAATGAGCAGTCTATCAAGTTCTCGGTCCAGTGGTTTGATTGGCTTCTGATCAAGCACGTCATCAGTCATATGGAAGTCATTGATCATATTCAGGCATTAGAGATGAAGTTACCTATGGCCTATCAGCAGATAGACGAACTAGAAGTAGTTGTAGATGCTCTGGCCGAGTAGATGTTTTATTTGTATTAACAAGATTATAGTTTTCTATTATGAACTTTGGCATTATGTGTAAACTTGTGACTTCAGGTGTGCACTCTTTTTATTTCCTTAAGTATTATATTCTATTTTCACTAGTTTCTAATTTTCTTTTCTCTTCCTTTGATTGGTTTATTGCATGTAGCTTGAGAAGATGAGGAAAATAGAATAACATGTTTTCAATGCATGTGAGTTGAAGTGCATAAGGAAAATAAGCATTGATGTGGTGTATGTTTTTATAGAGAAGCACTACCATGTTATAGGCAACATTCAAACATTAGGTGTTTGTGATTAAAGGTTCAACTATCTATTAAGTATTCATCATGACAGACACATACAGATTCATTATACAAACGACATATGAGATTCTCATATGTGATTCTCAGTACACTTATTATAACACCTTTTAGGAGACAGATTTTGAAATTCTTAGATAATTTGATGGTTATCGGACAAATATATTTTGGGCAAAGGAATTTTGAACAATATCTTTAATTCTAAGGTTTAATGTGAAGGATTTCCATTATGAATTTTGTTAGCAATATTCAAGCATAAACGGTCATTAATCATTTTTCATTAAAATCATACTAGATATAAAAGTTAAACTTCCTACCCTTTGGATCATGAGTAGTGAGAACTGCAACAGTGGGTGGAGTAGGATCACTTGTCGATCTAGGCTAAGCATTCCCTAATTGCATAATGAGAGTATCTATCTTCCTTTCTATCCTTTCTTGTGCCTTCCTTAGTTTTCCTACTTCTTTCCTTAGTTCCTTCACTTCAAGTGATAATGGTGCAGATGATCTGTGAATGGTATCTTCAGATGAATTCATAGATGGTGAAGAGTGGTGCTCTTCAATGGGACTTTCCATACCAACTCTTCCTTCCATTTCCTCTTCTTCACTTTCACTCTCTTCCATCTATCTCTCATTCTTTTCATTCCTTTCTTCCATAATCTGAGAATTTGGTTCCCATTCTTTTTAAAGGAGTAGCTCCTACATAGTCCTTTTTGAGCATGGACATATGTAGAGTTGATTCTCCATCTACTAAAATATGAAAGTGCTCAAAAATCTTTGTCAACACAGACCATATGGCACAACATGATCTGTCCTCTATGGCATATAACCAAAAGCTATGAACATGAGTTTTGGAAGACTGACTTTTGCGTAAGTATAAATTTTCCATAACACCTTTACCTCATTTATAGTTATTTGTTCAGTTCCCCCAAGCTTAGGTATAACCATATTCTCTAAGACTTTTCTAAGCATTCTCAACTCAATTGTCATATCTTTTGTTCTCATGCATGTTTGGGCAAGAGTGTACATAATGCCAATGGATAATTTATTGAAAATCTCCTCCTTCTTTAGACCATCTTCATCTTCATCTGTTGCCACACCTAGTATTTCTCCTAGAGTTCTGTGCTATAACTTGTTGGGTCTAATCCTCCTAAGTATCTTGATTTTGATGATGAATATATTTAAGAAGTTAAGTTTTGATGATTAATAATCATAAGAGTGAAGCGTTAAGGTACTAATTGATTACTTTCCAAATGTTGCAACGTTAATTTGCTAAGGAGAGTAACATATTCAAACTTCATAAAAATTTAAATTAAAAGAGTGCTTAAATAGAAACATCTCAAACTTCTGAAATGGTTTTGACAAAATTCCATGTTTCGGAAGTATTCAAAAATGTTTCAGAAGAATTTTGCAAAATAGGTGTAAGCATAAGAACCATTTTTGAAGCATCAAAAGTACCTCAAAGGTAACTCGGAACCTCATTAAAAGCTAAGAAGCAACTAAGAATGTCATTAGAAGTAACTTCAAGATTAATTCCAATCCTCAAAAGCCACTTAGAAACATTTCAAAGATAAGGCATAAATACTCAAAAGGACATGAAGATAAGAAGCATTTCAGAAAACATTAAGAAGCAATAAATAAGACAAGAAGTGAAGTTCCAGACCCCTTTAGAGAAAAGACAAAAAGCTTAAAAGTACCTCAGAAATGCAAAGAAGCATTTCAGAAAATGTTCAGAAGTATTTCATAGAAGAGTCAAAATTCCTTCGGAGATAAGATGTAAACTGCAGAAGAGTTCAGAAGTACTCAAATGTACTTCAACAACTTCAAAGTTAACTCAAAACCACTTTAGAGATAAGGCATAAGCCTTAGGATTAAATCCAAGGCAAACTTGCACTTCAGATGTAGTTTAGACTCTCTCCAGAATCACCTCAGAAGTAAAATGGCCTAAGAAGAATGAATTTTCTGCACTCAAAAATTCATCAGTAAGCACTTCCAAATACTCTCAGAAATTACTCGAAAGCATGCCCCAATCTCCAGAAACATGTTAGAAGTAGAATGTTATACTTCAAAAATAGTTTCTGCAATACAAAGCTCTTTAGAATCTTTTTTCAAAGATAAAGTGTAAACCTCGGAATCATTTCCAAAGACTTCTCATGTCTTCAGAAATAGATTAGAAGCATTCACAAGCCTTAAGAAATAATATAGAAGGTCATCAGAAGCAAGTTAAAAGTAACACTATATTCAAAGGCAAAATTCAAGCATATTAGAATCCAAGACAAGTTTCAAGAAGCATATCAGAGTAAAAAATCAAGCTTCAAAAACCAAACTTAGAAGTTATTCAGAAGCAAAGTAGAATCCCTTTAAAAACATATTCAAAAAAGCCAAGATTCAAGAAGCTCCTTAGAGGCAAAATGCATACATCAGAAAAACCTTAAAATCTCTTCAGAGACAACTCAAAAGCACTTTAGAGGTAACTCTAGAAAAAGACTAGACTTAATAAGCTCATCAGAAAGAAAGATTCAATCCTTCAGAGGCTCTTCAGAAGTTTATCACAAGTAAAAATTTGATTGTTGAATCTATCAAAAACCAAAATCAGTCCTTAGAAGTTCTAAAGACATATATCAAAAGTTTTACACTAAATGTACAATAGTAACTAACAGGTAGTTGGACTTCAAAAATTTTGGATACTTATCTCAGAAGTTTTAAAGCTATACGGAAGATGAAAAATGCAACAAGGCTTTGGATACTCTTTTTCAAATGGTCGAAAAGCTGCTTAAAATAATCATATCAACTCAGATGTCTTCCTCAGCTTATAAAAGGAAGACTCAAATGTCTGGGACACAAGTTAGTGTAGTTGAAAAAGTTAAAAAATTTTACTCAAGCATTTACTAAGGCTTCACACTTGTCTTCCATGAGATAAACTCCATTGAGCTACATTCAAACAAGCATTCAAAGCAAATCATTCAACCATTTCTGGAGTACAACATCTCTTATTCTTTATTGATATATTTATTATGTTTCTATTACTAAACTTCTTACACTCTGCCTATCAAGAGACATTCATTCTGTACACTTTTATTAACCATTTTCTCATATAAGTTATTGATGAGCTCTGAAAACCAACTTGTATAAGTTTGTTGGTGAGCTTTGAAAACTAATGTGTATAAGTTGTTGGTTAGTTTTGAAAACAAACATGTATAAGCTTGTTAGTGAGTTTGAAAACCAACAAGTGTTAGTGGAACCTAAGCTTAGCAAGAGAAGCTAACTTAGAGAAGTGAAGTACCAAGTTAAGGGCAAAACTACTATAAAAATCATTGTCCTAGTGTATTGTGTGATCTTTCCCATTTTATTTCAGCACCATCATTTGAACTTGGCCAAAATTTTTAAAGGCTCGATCCACCGCTCCCACCCCCCTAGCCACCATTAACTAGGGATGAACAATTGGTATCTGTTCATCGGGGATAAGAAAAATGAGAAAGAAATAACGCAAATGGAATGACATGACCAGAATTGGTCGCCTTTGGAAAATACCAAAGGATTTTCCACTGTTATTAATTTTCCTCAATTGATTACATTTGCTGTTTACATCAGAAAAATTGTATGTTTATATCCCAGACCACAAGTGGTCCTAATTACATTTCCACAATGGAGAAAACCCTTGATTAAAAGGAAAAGTACAATGCATCTTAGAAAATCCAAAATAAATCACATGTTCTCTCTCAAATTAAATGTGTGTTGTCTTTGGGATCACCGAGCACATTACGATGACTTGATATTTAGGAGACCGCCTCAAGTCAATGGGCGGATGGAATGAAGCGGTTCTAGACTGGGTTGCTAGACACTGAGTCAATTAGGAGATGGGTGTTTTGATCCGATTGGTTTGTCCTAGGTGGAATCAAGACCGGGTGACTTCTATTGTTTAGACTGTAAGAAATCATAGAGACAGTAGGTGTTTTGTGACCCAA